>PVJA010025857.1:0-30219 GCA_004027025.1 Myocastor coypus
AAAAAAAAAAAAAAAAAAAAAAAAAAAAAAAAAAAAAAAAAAAAAAAAAAAAAAAAAAAAAAAAAAAAAAAAAAAAAAAAAAAAAAAAAAAAAAAAAAAAAAAAAAAAAAAAAAAAAAAAAAAAAAAAAAAAAAAAAAAAAAAAAAAAAAAAAAAAAAAAAAAAAAAAAAATCTTAGACTATGTGAAAATTTGCAATAAATAAGTTATAATTATGTGTGAAACCCCAGAAAATTCAGTAGAATATCATTATTTACTTTCAGGTTGTTCTTGTTCCTCTTCTAAAAGCCCAGTATCCTATAAATATAAGAGAACTAGTGTCATAAGCAGGGCATAATTCAACATAAAATATCTAGAAATTGCATTCTAGCCACTGAAACACCCAGAAGAATGTTGACCCCAAAATATTTATTACGTTATTATTTAATAAACTTTTCAGAAGTAAAATGCCCATTCCCATCAAGACCAGAAAATGGATTTGTGAACTATCCTGCAAAGCAAGTTCTCTTTTATGAGGACAAAGCCACCTATGGGTGCCATGACACATATACCCTGGATGGCCCAGAAGAAGTCGAATGCACCAAACTGGGGAACTGGTCTGCCCAGCCAAGTTGCAAAGGTATGGAAATTGGGGTAAGATCTTACAAAGTTTTTGAATTTATTATTGGAGCACCTCTACCCAACATTTTCTCATTGTATTTGTTTTCTACTTGTTGCTTAACTTACTGTACAGCTATAGGCACATGGAAGACTTTAGATGTAGGTGTGCATGGGGAAGCCTCATGCTTAGGAGTATGCATCAGATTCAGCTACAAGAAATAAGCAGATCCTTTCTAGGCTTTAATAATACAGTCTGCCAACCTTGAAGCTTCCTGTATTTGCTTCTAAGTCTTTGCCCATGAGCACACATTTTTGCTTTGTCCACTCAAGGTTCCTGTTGCAAATGAAAGGCAACTGCCCATTTAAGCTAGCTGAAGGAAATGGTGGCTTGTTTATCAAAAGGACAGAGGCAGGTGAGGAAATGAGCCACGACTGGCAAGCCTGAAGATTGAAAGTGAAAGTCAGGAACTCTTGAAACTATTTGATCTTGGTCTGACTCTATACCAGGTCTTCTCAACTAAGTGATTTAGTAGGAGGTGGCATTGCTGCCCCAAGATGCTAAACCTTCTGAGTCAGGCTTCTGTCCTTCACCTAGTCAGTGTCATGGTTACCCACACAACAGCATTGTACCAGAGTCTCTCTGCTCAAGTTTCTGTGGGCTTGACAGCTTTTAAAAAAGAAAAATATTGGGCAAATCAAGCATAATGAATGACTAGTGTCCTAGGCAGGCATCTCCAGAGAGCAAGTGTGAGACAAGCATCCAAGTGCTATCAATTTATTGTCTCAGAATATGACAAGAGGAGTAGGGTTGTTTGGACATAGGAGATCAAACTTCCTTATGCATCTAGATGCCCTAAAGGGCTTCTTTAAACATATACTTCTGGGCATTACCCTCAGAGTCTTGGATTCCGTAGATCTAGGATGGCATCTGGGAACTTGCATTTCAACCCAGTTCTCAGGTGATACTTAGAGCTGCTATGTTTGAAACAAAGATGTGGTCTCAGTGACCAGAAGGCTTCCCTTTGATCCCACTAGGAGTTCTGGAACATGAATTCTTTCTAAGAATTGATCCCAGCAAGAGACAAGGTGATCTGCTCTTTGTATCCCCTTACCAGTCTGTCCTGCACTGTGGGCTGCTCCATTGTCTCTGGGCTGTGGCCTTGAAGGTGGGGGTGCGTAGCTAGGTGGCTCTCTTATGGGTGAAGGTAATTTTTTTCAGAGAAAGGTTGTAGCCTCACCCTCACAGTGGATGGTAGATGAATGCTCCAGCTCAACCAACGAGCTGGTAGGTCCACACAAAGCTTACACAAAGAGATTTCATTTTCACTTATGCCAAGAATGTGATGCTTCTGCTCTGACCCATGTGGTTGCTGATGGGGAAGAAAAGGCCACTTCAGAATGAGTAATAGTTCTGGTGACAGGGAGCCGTTATTAGCAATTGCACTGACATTACTCACTGTGTATATTTTCAGAAACCCCTTGTCTTGGTCAGTTGCTTTCAGGTGTACTCATCTACTGCTTCAAAAGTTATATTCTAAAGCTGGGCATGGCGGTATACACGCCTGGCATAATCCCAGGCACCTGGGAAGCTGAGCCAGAAGGAGTATAAGTTCAAGGCCAGCCTCCACAACATAGCTAAATTCTGTCTCAAAATAATGACAAAGCCTGGGAATGCAACTCAGTGGTAATGTGCTTACCTACTGTCTCTCCCCCAGATAAGACTTAGCTTTATATTAACTTTGGTTCCAAAAGAGGCAATTGGGTTTATTTTCAGGTAATATTTTATTTGCTGTGCAACAATCTACATTTATCCATGTATACCAATCTACATTTAATCATTTCTCATATATAAAAACTCTATATTCAAATATAGTTGTGTTATCTTTTTCTGTCATTCTCTAAACCTCAAATTTCGCCTGAACTTCTTGTGACTCCATTTCCTGGAGAATGGCTGGCACAGTCTCTCAGGTCCAGCTGTCCTTGGGTGAGCGCCTCTTGTCCTTGTGGCCACCTTTAGTGCACTGGCAACACAGTTAGTTGTCAGTTATTTTATCCCATGAATTCTTCACCTAAGTCATGACCTCCTGTTGGTGAGGCTTCACATAGTTTTCATTAAATTGAATTCATTAAAGAATTATAAGACAGGTGTGGCAACAAAAATGATGACAGGAATCACAGTCTGTACAGAGCAATGAAAAATTACAAGTGCCCCAATTCAGAAGATTTTACTTCTCTGTTTCACATAGATGCATTAAGTACATCCATCACAACATATACTGTATTGAATTGTGAAGATCCTCTTCAGGCAAAACTACATCTGCTCATAAAGTACACACACTATTCACATTTGTGCCTGTAGTCCAATTGAGTTTATCAGTATACATAGGGGTTTATCTCTTGTCCAAAGATCCTCACATGGATATTTATAAATACTTAATTACAATTCATACTATCACTTATTTTAACTATTAATGTCAATATTATTTATATTGATCATATTTTAATGACATTGTTTCATAATTGAATATTGTACTGGGTATTGCCACTAATGAGTCCATCTGGCTCACATTTTTGGCTGGGGCCTTTTTTGGAGGTAGGATTTGTATCATGAGCATCTTGAAAAATCAGAGATAGCACTTCTTTCCTCAATAGGCCTTATTTTGAGGGAGACATGGTAGTATGTACAATGTCCTGACTTCAATCCCCAGTACCAAAAAACAAAACAAACTTAAAAAAAAAAATCCCCCTCTCTTCTCTTTTAAAAAGAGTCACTGGACTCCCAAATCTTGACTACAGATATTCTCTTTTTCAGCATCTTGTAGAGTATCTGTTAGCAAAGCCATAGTGTTGTACCAAGGAGAGAGAGTAAAGTTCCAGGAAAGATTTAAGAATGGGATGCTGCATGGTGACAAAGTGTCTTTCTTCTGCAAAAACAAGGAGAAGAAGTGTAGCTACACAGAAGAGGCTCAGTGCATAGATGGCACTATTGAACTTCCCAAATGTTTCAAAGGTAAGTGGGCCATTTTGATAATGAGGTTTCTAGAAGAGGCGGATAAGGATCAGCAGAGAAATCAAGGCTAGCCTGCCCGTCTGACATCTTACTTCCCTTAAAGCTCTGAGTTGTGGTTTCACTCAGTGAATGTCCAGGTGAGTTATTTCACCTTGTATTATTCTCAGTTGAGCTTTAAGAATAATACTGAGTTGAAGTTTTGATAACTTGCCCCAAATTATCAAGAATTTATTGTGGTAGCAATTGGTTTATTGATCTCTTAACTTTTTTTTTTTTTCCTTCATCAATGCCTCACTTGAAAATTATTCTTTAGAGCAACATATTTTGATACTGAAAAATATTTTAAGGGAGACAATATTACGTTGGTGGGAGATAAAAGCAGTTATAGCAGCTACCACTTTGAATTAAATTCTAACCTTTAGGGGCTTAGGCTGTAAGTAGCTTTGCTGCCGGGAAGGAGGAACTAGCCAACAGCTGTAGCTATTGTTGGCTCCAGGTTTAAAAATCTTCCAAGAAAGATGACAGCACTATGTTGGTAACAGAGAGAGGGCTGTTGATTGCAGATGGAGCTAAAAGAAGATATATCTGAGCAGCGACCCACTAGAGGAGGAAAAAGAAACAACTGGTTAGCAATACCCACTTCATAGGACTAGTTTAATCATTAGAAATGTTATTTATGCATGATGTGGAGTAAATGCTCAACCATGACATAATATAATCAATAATGTACAATAGCATTATAACTACAAAAACTTAAAAGTGCACTAAGTAAATTGTTATTGTCCAAAAGGCACCAGAACCCTGGTGAGATGTCAAATGCTAAAATTGACAAAGTACAGTAAGTTTGTACAAATCAGTAGAAAAATCATAGAAGAGGGTAGCTTTTAAAAATCATAGCTTTGTTGATATATATTTTAGGCTCTTTTCCCTTACAGTTTTCAGGCTGTTGTAGCAATAGGTAGCATACTTGAGAATAAAGAGTTGACAAACTTTTAAAAGATCTTAATTGTGTGAGTTAATAAACCTTCTATGTTCTCTCCTGGAGAGAAAGGCTTTGTCACAGCCTCTATTTTGTCTCCCATCACTTAAGACTCACACTGAGTGGTTTCATTCATAAAACTAAGTATATTGCATTTAATACACTTGAGAAATCATTGCATTTCTTAGAATGCATGTGTTCTTTTCTCCCAACAGAACACAGCTCTTTTGCTTTCTGGAAAACCAATGCATGGGATGTAAATCCATGCTGAAGTCGTCTTCAAAACTGCTTTGCATACATGTATCTCTGTGTTACAAGGAGCCTGATAGAAGTGGAAAAATAAATTTGCTGAACTTATTGCCTTAACTATTGAAGCATTACTCATCATGGGAGCTCAGATTTAGCTATGTTATTGGACTAAGACACCCGAATCCTTGGGATATCATTAATCATGGAGTGGAGAGTGTAGACCATTATCTGGGTAAACCGATCGCCTTCTGTTTAGTCCATTCTCAAGCATTTTCATATAAAACACCTACAACACAATATTTTTTATACACTAGTTCACAGGTCTCCCAAATCAACATTCCCTTTTTACTTTTTACAAAGAAAAATACTGTGCCTCTGAATTTTTGAGGACATCCCACATGTCTGCATTCATCACACAATTCTCAGACAGCTTTCAGGCAGCATCAAGATTGAGAAGCAAACTTACCATGAAGAACAAAGTGTGGACTTCCAAGTCAACAGAACTGGATCAGAAACCTGGATGCTGGACTTAGGTAGCACCATCAAAATAATTCCTTTTCTACTAGGATTTCAAGGTCTGTCATTGTGACCTTTGATCCTGATATATCAACTTGATTGGATTAAGAAACATCTAGCAGATCAGTAAAGTATTAGTGAAGCATTAGTAAAGTACGTCTGCTCAGTGTCTGAGGGTCTCTCAGTGAACACTCTTGGGTCAGGTTTATCTTCTCCTTTATGTTGACCACTTTTCATTGACTAAGACATATTATTAATAGAGAATTTTGGAAGTCCCTATGGCCTGGCTCATACCCAGTGAAGAAATATATGGAATGGAGATAATGTACCTAAATATTTATGCTTTGTATCTCAAGGCTGTAACCAGTATGGCATGGGACCAGCCACAGTCACTGTTGGCAGTTGGGTGGGCATTGGTGATGGAGGCCAAGGACTGGAAGCCCCCTGACATGCCAGCATTATCTTTGAGTCATTAACCTGTAGGGGAAACAGTCTTGTGAAAAGAGTTGGTGTCTTGGTAGTTGGCACTGGCATTATTCTACAATCAACTATTTAGCAACTGGCATAGGATTTCAGTATTTTAATTGTCCATGTAGTTTTGTAAGCATGCCTTGTCAGTGAGTGCTGCTACCATGGTTGTTTTTAGGAAAGAGATGGGGCAGCTTAAAAATGTTGAAAAGATGCAGATTCAACATCAAAATAAAGCAGACATAATGAAAACCAAACTAAAAACCATACACATTGTCTCAGTTACTTTTCTCTCATTGCTGGGACAAAATACCCAACACCCAAAATTAAGGAAGAAAAGATTTCTTTAGCTCACAATTAGTGGAGGTTGCAGTCCATACTTAGGTGGCTCCAAGGCAGAGAGGCACATGGCAGATGGCAGCAGTTCATGGTGGTGGAAAACAGCAAAACAACAAAAGCAAAAGGGAGGAGTAAGGGCAGCAACACGAGAAAGGCAGAGACGGAAAGCAAGCCTCCTCTCTCTTTTTTTCTTTTTTATCTTGTTTTTTTTTTTTTTTTGTGGGACCAGGGTTCGAACTCACGACCTTGCACTTGCCCAGCAGGCACTTGTGCCTCGGAGCTATCTCCCCAGCCCCTTATTTTTCTTTTTCTTTTTTATCTTTTTTTTTTTTTTTTTCCTCCTCTCTCTTACTTACATTGCATTCAGGCTATCGGCCCCAGGCTGGTCGTAGTGCTCACACCCATAATCCCAGCATTAGATCATGAATTAATCTCAAGCTCTAGATGCCCACCCCACTGACTCCGTGAGGCTTTGGGGGGACAACTAGATACAAACCAAAACACAGATCATGTATTTTTATGTGTTTTAGGGAGGAGAAATGTACCTAGCATCTGGAATGTGTTAATAATTCTAAGTAGGTTTTGTTGTGCTGTAAGCTTTCACACACAGAGTGTGTGGTTTTAATTATCTGAAGAAAGAAAATGTATATGTGCCAAATTGTGCCTGGTAACAGGCAACTTATCGGGGTTCTTTAGTTTGCTTCTGCAAAAGATAAAAGAAAAGTTCCATATGTGAACATTTGTGGTATCAATGTTAAATTATAACTGGGTCAGTGCATTTCAGCAATGGGAACTGTACTTTTCCTGATAACTTTTAGATTTTAGGTGACTGTGATCAAATACGTAACAGCACATTTTATTGAGTTATCTCATAAGAAAATAGAAGTCTATCTTGAAGGGTAAAATAGTAAAGGTAAGTAAAATAATTTACCTGGCCACCAATACATACTTGCATTTCTTTGGCACTTCTTGCAGAAATCAGGCTGTGAGTAGCAAAGTGCCTAAGGATGTGCTATTGACTCTCCCTGGGGGCATCCTAGAACATGCTTGGGGTACTATCAGCCCTTGGGCCTTGCAAGGGTCACTTTGTCTGAGTTCCTTCCTTTTTCAAACATTTCCCTCTACCTTCCTTGTGCTTAATGCATCTGTTGTTGCACAAAAATTATCTCAAATTTAGCAAGTTAAAGCACTAAACCTGTACTGTCTTTCAGTTTATCTTGGCCAAGAATACAGGTAACATGCTTATTATAACATAGAAACTAAGCTATGTAAAGAGCATAAAATGCCCAGGAATAATGTGGCATATTTAGAAAAATGTGTAATATTCGGCTATACAAAAAACAACAAAATCATTGTTGGGAGCAACTGAAACTGAAAATTGATCATATATGTGAAGGCAGGACAAGGCCTCGGTGCCTAAAGCAGTCAAGCTGCCTCCATCTTGAAAAAAGCATCCTGCTTCAGAGGGTGAGCTTGCCACCTCAGGAAGCCCTTGCCTCAGCTGAGCCTTGCCCTGTGTGGTCTTCTGGGGCAATAGCGCTGCTCAGGGGTGTGGGGGGCATGTTGAGTGCCCTGGGGAGGTCTGAGGCAAAGCTGTATGCTGGCTGTAGAAGTAGACTGTGCTCACCCTTCAGTTTTATTTATGTTCTGAAATGGTTAACATCCATCTTGAATAGACATCCGAAGAAACCTTTGAATTCATACATTCAATTTGCTAAAGACGACATAATTAAAGCTCAGAGCCCAGATAGAAAAATTACAGAAGTAATGAAAAGATTTGCAGAGCAATGGAAGGAGCATCCTGATGCAGTGAAAAAAGCATATGAAGATCCTTATAAGGTAGAGCTGAAGGCATACCAAGAGGTGAAGAGAATTCGTGAAGCACTGACTCCAGCTCGGAGGGCATCTTTGGCAGAATATAAAACACAAAAACGTTTAAAAAGTAAAGAAATAGCCGGGCATGGTGGTGCACACCTGTAATCCCAGCACTCGGGAGGCTGAGGCAGGAGGATTGGTGCGAGTTGAAGACCAGCCTGGGCTACAAAAGTGAGCTCAAGGCCAGCCTGAACTGCATAGTGAGACCCTGTCTCAAAAAGACAAAAAAAAAAAAAAAAGTAAAGAAATAATAAGAAAGAAAGAGTTACCAATGCTCAGAAAACCAAAAAAAGCTTGCACAGTTTATAATAGTTTTCCATCACGTTCAGTCTGCTAAAGATGCTATCATACAGGATAAATGGAAGTCTGCATATGAAAACTAAAAAATATGTCTAGTCCTCGGAAGCAAGTATATGAACAACTTGCCCACAATGATAGAGTTCGTTGTTGCAATGAAATAAAATCTTGGGAAGAACAAATGATTGAAGTTTGACCAAATGGCATTGTATGTTGCAAGACCTATTTCCAAAACAGGAGGCTGAATGAAAGAGAAGACTGAGAGCGCTCCCACAGGAACAAATAGGTCTCAGTATTGGACAGCGTTGTACAGTTAGCAAGAATAATGTTGGCAAATATTGGTATTATATTACTTTTCCTTTCTCACCTGGACGGCTGCCACTTGAACGTATTTTGTGGCAATAGTTTGAAAACCCAAAGAGATGAAAGTTCATGCAGAATTTTATTTTGTGTTTAAGAAGAAGCACTGGTGATCACAATAATTCACACAAATGTAGCAGTGAATCATTGACCCTTAATAATGTATATCAATCTGTGAATTTTTTTTTACACTGGAAGACAATTATGAAAATAGTATTCTCGCTTCTTATATGATGGAGGCATGGAGTTTCTTTTCAAAATGGTCACAAGTTCTGGGAGCCACGGTGTTCTGTGAGATACAGTAGAGCCAGAGCCCTGTGAGGGGGTGCATGTTAGCAACCAGAATGCAGTCAGTTAAGGCAGAATTCACCAGCTTGAGGTCAGCCTGGGCCACACAGCAAGCCCAAGGCCACCTGGGCCAGCAAAGGGAGAGCCTATCTTGGTAGAAAAGAGCCTGACTCTTGGGTAAATCCTAATTCTTAGATATAATTTATAGCACTTAGAATTTATGGTTGTATATGTGAGTGATTGTTTGGTAGTAACTTTTTATAAAATGGATGGAGAGATTTAAAACCCTCTTTCTCATTTTCCTAAGGTACTTATGTACCGATATGTATGCATATTGATTTATTTTGCATAGAATAAAAATTTTAGTTCTTCAAAAAAAAAAAAAAAAAGCATCCTGCTTGGACTATTTTGACCATTAACTGTAATCACTAGGCAACTTTAGGTCTTGTGGTACAACTGAATGATGATATAAATACACTCCCCTACTGCTGTTCTTTGAGTCCTTTGCCAATCAGGCAAACAGACTTCTACCTGACCTGGCTCTTGTCTCTTATCTATATTTTCCCCACTCCTGCCACCATTTCTCCCTGAGGTACACCAAGAGACCAACAAGTCCCCACAATTTATGACATTTATGGGCAAATGGATGGAATCACAGATCATCAAATTAAGCAAAATAAGCCAAATTCAGACAAATGATGCATGTTTTTCTTATTGTATGTGTAGTCCAATTTTGTTTTTAAGCTACCAGTGGACTCCCTCAGTTCATTGCTACTGGGGCCTTAAAGAAAGTTAATGGCTCTGTATGTGGTACCGTCATTAGAGAGGATCCTATTCCTTACTCAGGGCCACTGGTTCACATACATGTGGAGAATATCTGTACCAGAATAGTCTATTCCTCCTTTCCTGAGTGAAACTGATCAGGGAGACCAGTGAGATAAGCTACAACCTTGTGGCTACAGTTGGTCATAGGACTGTGTCTTGGTTACTTTTCTCTCATTGCTGGGGGAAAATACTCAACACCCAAAATTAAGGAAGCAAAGATTAATTAGCTCACAGTTTGTGAAGGTTTTAGTCTGTACTCAGCTGGCTCCAAGGCTGAGTGGTGTATGGCACAGGGCAGCAGAAAACAGCAAAACAGCAAAAGCAAAAAGGGAGGAGCAATGCCAGAGAGTAGGCCTTCTCTTTTTCCTCATATTGAATCCAGAAGGCAGCAATTCATCCATGTCTTCTACTCTCTCCCCCCCTTTCTGCTCTTGTTGCTTTTGCTGTCTTCTGCTGTCATGAACTGCTACCCTCTGCCATGTGCCACCTCTTAGAAGTCCACAAAGTCATTATGCCCTTCTACTGCTCATGTGTCTGTACTTCCTTATGATTCAAATTGCACAAGGAAGCATCATGTGGGCAGCAGCCCTCCTTGCTCCTGGTGAGCTTTTCCAACCTAGTAGGCCTTCACTTGCTTGTTGGTCCTTTGGCAAAAAGGTCCGAAAGTTTCCAGGTAAAACCTGTAGTTTAGAGTTCAATGGGCCTTCTCTACCACTTGGAGGAAGTCCTTTCCCTTCGGGAACCAGAACATTTAAAGGCATAAATCTCAGATGTGGAGACCAAAAATCTAAGTACCCTAAAATACCTTTCTGAAAGTCATACTAAAGGGTCACCTGTGCTGTAGAACCTTCATTTCCAAACCTAAGTCATTTTCTTATTGGGGACATATTTGCTTCTTAGGAAGATATTTGAATCAAAAATCAATACCTCAACCTGAA
This sequence comes from Myocastor coypus, assembly GCA_004027025.1. Lineage (NCBI taxonomy): Eukaryota > Metazoa > Chordata > Mammalia > Rodentia > Myocastoridae > Myocastor > Myocastor coypus. The sequence goes on from PVJA010025857.1 coordinate 10,743, forward strand.
GGATCACTCCTGTAAGCATGTGCTTAAATTGTGCCTTCAATCGGCAGACTTTGTTTGATGAGGCCAATGGTTTCTGGATGGTGTGGTAGGTAATATGACCAGTTGGCCATGTGGTCATGGGACCATTGCCAAACTTCATTTGCTATATAATGTATATCCAGTCTGGAACAATGATATGTGTGTTCCCATGCTAGTGTATTAGAACTCACTCCATTGAGTCCTCATATGATGATGCTGGATGAAATCCTGTTGACAGAAAAAACTAATGCATCTAATCCTCCACTGCAGGTTGCATGGTCTTGTTCTTCAGTGCTCTTTGTTCTAGAAGAATTTTTACATTGTTTGTAAGTGAGAAATACAAAGCTGCTACAGTCTTAATATTTTTAAAGAATACAAGCCAATTATTTCTGTTTTTTATCTCTTGGTTATGTCATATAGTCATTGCTTGGGCCAACATGTGATGTACAAAACTTAAGGAAGGCTTTATTTTTGTTCATAGTTCAGTGTGTGGTGGAGTGCTTCCAACCCAACAATATGTTGGTGAAAGGATGTGGTGGAACAAACCTGCTGATCCCATGGGATCCAGGAAACATCACGGGATGGGGTGGGGGAGCCCAGTGAGGCACATAGCCCCCAAAAGCATGCCCTCAAGGAACACGTCCAACTGACTGCATCGCTGAACAACACATTCATCTCTGAACATCAACCAATTAATCTACTGAAGAATATATCCCCTAAAAGGACAAGTCAGATTTTGCTCTTTTTAGTGCATCATATCAAGAGGTATGCTATCAGCTCATGTCATTACTATTGAACATATTATCTATGATTATGTGATTTTATTTTGTCTTTTTGAGACAGGGTCTCGCTATGCAGTTCAGGCTGGCCTTCCGTCCACTTTTGTAGCCCAGGCTGGTCTCAAACTCTCACTGATCCTCTTGCCTCAGCCTCCTGAGTGCTGGGATTACAGGCATGTGCCACCACACCCAGCCCGATTATGTGATTTAAAGATCTGATTTTTTGCTAGATTTTTACATTGTAACAGAACTGTATTTTTCTGTTAACTAAAAAGTCTCTCATAGGGAGATTTGAAACTATGTAAATATTTCATTTTTATGTGACTTTCAATCAGTACTTTTAGTACGCATACATTGTTGATTTTTTAAAAATCTAAGTCAATTGTTTTTATGATGATTGACCAGGGGCAAGTTTTTAGTTCCACCATTATTTCTACATATTTTGTTTTGGAAATGGGTGTCAAACTCAAGGCCTAGTGCTTTCCAGGCAGATGCTGTGCCACTGTGCTATATCCTCAGCCCTCTTTCTATGTTTATTATTTGCCATTTTACTATAAGAAACTTTCAATTTCCTTCAATTGAATTTATTCATACCAGAATATACTTGTGGATTCCTCCCATTCTCCTGAGAGCCTTGCTGATCCACATCCTGCCCACCCACCATCACTGAAGAGTTGGGGGAAACACTGGGAGTTTCAAAAAATGGCAAAAGGAAGGAAGAAAAGGCAATCTCAGACCTTTAGCCCACCCAAAACAAGTCCAAAAGACAATGTCATAGAAGAACTTGGAGGTCACACACCTGAAGTTTCTGAGATGATAGCAACTAAAACAAAGAAACAACTCCATCAGGCTAAGGTGGAAATCAGATCAGAAATAATCTTTCAGGTAAAAAAGTAAATAACAACAATCATGCTAGCATTGCTCAATACATCTAAAGAACACATAAATTAAAAAAAAAATAGAAAGTAAGACTGGGCATGGTGGCTTGCATCTATAATTCCAGTGCTTGGGAGGCTGAAAACAGGAAGATAGATCACTATGAGTCCAACCTATGTAGTGAGATACTGTAGACCCTGTTAAAAAAAAAAAAAAAGAAAAGGTAACAGGGAAATAATGGGAACACTTAATGAACAATATAGGAGTGAACTAGAATGCATGAAACAGATTCAAACAGATAACCAGGACATTAAAAATTCCACTGAAAGCTGGAAAAACTGCTTGAACCAAATAGGAGATTTCAGAGCATAAAGATAGCATTTCGGCTAGTGAACACCAAGGAAAGATCTCTTAAAAATAATGAGAAACCAGAAAATAACAATACAATAGCTGCAAGATGACGCAAAGAAAAGTAATATAATACTAAGAAGTATCAGTGAGAAAGGGGGAGTTAACACAAAAGATATAAAAAGAGTGTTTACAGAAGTATTAGCAGAAAATTTCTGAAGCATGGGAAAAGAATCTGATTTGCAGTAAAGTGAGGCATACAGAACTCCACCTAAAAATAACCAAAATAAATCTTTACCCAGATTTATAATAGCCAAGGTCCCAAAAAACTTAGCAAAAGAACAAAATATTAGAAGCTATATAAGAGAAGAACTAGATCACCTATAATGGGAAACCCACAAGAATCATGACGCATTTCTCAACACAGACCATCAAATCAAAAAGAGCACAGAGGAAGATATTTCAGGTCCTGAAAGAATACAACTTTCAAACCAGATGAATGAACCCTGCAAAACTATCTAGACTTAGTGCACATATACAGAGTGTATATGTGCAACCACTTCTGAATATACATGATTTTCAGCTGCATATGGGACATTTTCTAAAATAGGCCACACACTAGTCCATAGGTCATGCTTAAGTGTTTGCAAGAAAGAAGAAACTCTCCCATGCATATATTCTGACCACAGTGCAAGAAAACTGGAAATAAATGACAAAAGAATCCATAAGAACCCCAGAAATACATGGAAATTAAGCAACACACCCCGAAGCAACCAGTGGGTTACAGATGAAATTATACAAGAAATTAAACAATATTTACAATTTAATGAAAATTGAAACACAAACTACTAGAATTTAGGGGATGCAATGAAAGGAGTTCTTAGAAGGAAATTTATAGCTCTAAAATCACACATTAAGGAAACGAAACAGGAATAAATACTCTATGATGCACCTATATGCTTTAGAAAAGGAAGCACAAAACAAACCCAATGCCCCAGAACAGGAGGAAATTACAAACATTAGAGCAGAAATTAAGTCAATTGAGACAAAGAAAACAATACAAAGAATTAATGAATCAAAAAGCTGGTTCTTTGAGAGATTGAATAAGTTGATAAGCCCCTAGCTAACCTCATCAAAAAGAGGAAAGAAAAGATCCAAATTCAGGCAATAAGGAATGAAAAAGGAGAAATTACCACAGTCCCAGTGGAGATTCAGAAGTTCATTAATAGCTACTTTCAGAGTCTTTATTCTTACAGAATTGAAGACACAAATGAAAAGAACAGATTCCTATAAAGGTAAAGTTTACCAAAACTGAATCAAAAGACATAAGAACTCTCAATAACCCAATAACAGCCAAAGACATACAAAATACAATTTAAAAAAACCTACCCACAAAGAAAAATCCAGGTCCTGATAGATTCACAGCCAAATTCTACAAAAAATTTACAGAAGATATAATCTCAATACCCCTGAAAATCTTCAATGAAATTGAACAGGAAGAAATCCTCCCAAAATTATTCCTGGAGGCAAGTATTTTATCAATACCAAAACCGGAAAAGATGCAACTAAAAAAGAGAATTACAGGCCAATCTCTCTCATGAATATAGATGCAAAAATCCTCAATAAAATCCTTGCAAATAGAATATGGCAGACCATTAAGAATTTTTATACATCACGACCAGGTAGGATTCACCCCAGGAATGCAAGTATGGTTCAACATACACAAATCTATAAATGTAATACACTATATCAATAAAGCCAAATTCAAAAACCACATGATCATCTCAATTGATACAGAAAAGGTTTTTGATAAAGTCCAACACTCATTCATGTTCAAGTTACTACACATAATTGGAATAGAGGGCCTCTACCTCAATCTGATAAAAACTATCTATGACAACCCAAGGGCTAACATAATTCTAAATGGGGAAAAACTGAAGTCTTTTACTCTCAGATCTGCAGATCTGGTACAAGAAAAGGAAGTCCTCTATCACCACTCTTATTCAATATAGTTCTGGAGTCATTAGCTACAGCCATTAGACAAGAGAGAAATAAAAGAAATAAGAATAGGCAAAGAAAAAGTTAAACTATCATTATTTGCAGATGACATGATACTCTACTGGAAAGACCCAAAAAAACTGCACCAGGAAGCTACTAGAATTAATACTCAAATTCATTAGCATAGCAGGATGCAAAGTCAACACCCAAAATGCTATTGACTAATAGCATTCCTCTATACAGATAACAAGCACATTGAGAGGGAAATAAGAGAAACAACTGCTTTTACAATAGCACTGATGAAAAAAAAAAAAAAAACAATAGCACTGATGAAAATGAAATACTTATGAATTAACCTAACTAAAGAAGTAAAAGATCTATTCAGTGAAAACTATGGCACTCAGAAAAAAGAGATTGTAGAGGATTTCAGAAAATGGAAAGATATTCCCTGCTCCTGGATAGGAGAACCAACATTTTGAAGATGACAATACTCCCTAAATGTCTTATACATATTTAGTGAAATCCCTATCAAAATACCATCAACATACCTCACAGAACTGGAGAAATCATTTCTAAAATTTGTTTGGAAGGAGAAAAGACCGACAATAGGAAAGACAATCCTGAGCAATAAAGATAAGGCAGGAGGCATTACACTTCCCGACTTAAAATTATACTACAAAGCTACTGTGACAAAATCAGCATGGTAATGGCAAAAATTAGACCTGAGGACCAATGGAATAGATTAGAAGATGCAGCAGCAAATACAAACACACTCGGTCAGCTTATCTTCACCAAAGGAGCCAAAAATGTTTACTGGAAGAAAGATAGTCTCTTTAACAAATGATGTGGGAAAGACTGGCTCTCTACATGCTGAAAATTAAAACTTGACCCCGGTCTATCACCATGCACTAAACTAAAGTCAAAATGGATTAAAGGTCTAAATATTAAAACAGAAACACTAAATCTCCTGGAAGAAAAAGTAGGAGAAAATCTTGACATCAGAGTAGGCAAGCAGTTTATGAACAAAAATGAAAATTCACATATAACACTTGAAAAAATCACAACTTGGACCTCCCTCTTGCTGAGAAGTGTTTGCATGTCAAAAGAAATTAACAATAGAGTAAAAAGACATTCCATAAATTTTCAAAATATCTTAACTATGGTTCCATAGATTATTATTTTGTTTGCTAATTATTTGATTTTGCCTTCTCAATTCCTGAGAAAAGAGTTTTTTTTCCACCTTCAACCACATTTGTTGTACTGTTTTCCATGTTAATTATATTTGTTTTTCCTTTGTTTTGAAACTGGTACTAGTTCCATATACATTTAAGATGGTGATGTGGACTGCTGATATCTAAGTGCCTGCTTAGGCAAGCACAGGGACCAGGGTTTGATCCCAGGTACCACATGCCATGCCGGCCTACCTGAGGACACATTGAGCCGACGAACACGTCAGGGCCTATAATCCCAGCACTTGGGTGGCTGAAAACAGGATGATCACTATGAGTCTGAACTGCCTAGTGAGACCCCATGTGGAGTCCATTAAGAAAAAAAGAAAGAAAAAAAAAAAAAAAAAAGGAGAGAAAAAGATACTGGCCAAGTACTAGAGAGTGTGATGCCAAGGTTAAGGCAGGATAGATGGTACAGCTTTTGCCTGCTTTGATCCCTACCCCAAGCATGGAAAGCACAGAAAAGAAAAAGAATATAGTTTGGAGTATGTATGTGCATGTGTGAGTCAGTCTCTGTGTATGTATGTGTGTGTGTGTCTAGGTATGTGCTTACATGTACATATGGTGTGCATGGCATGCATGTGTATGTATGTGGGTGTTTGAACACATTCTTGGTGCATCATCTGCTCTTGTCCATGATCCTGTGAATACCAGTGAGATGTTAGTTCCTTGTGTGTCATTGCTGCCTCATAGAGCCATTTATACTGTTTCCAAGTGCTCAACAGAGGGAAGAAGACTTGATTTGATGTCTCCATATCAGTCCTGGTGCATATTTTTCATAAGGCATCTTAACTATGTTATGTTAATTAAATCTTCCCATACTAAAGATAAAGAAATTGAAAATCAGTGAAGTTAGTAACGGGCTTCATACACATTATGCAGTTAATAAGTGACAGGGTCAGATATTCCAAACCTCAGAATTATATCTTTTGAACTATTCTTTCACTGTTAGTTAAATGATGACTTTCCCTGTGGCTTTTTGGAAAGAACTGGAATCTAAATTTGGAAATGTACAGCCTAGTGCTGGAGCAGGAAAGATCATTTCATAGATGAGCCTGAGAAGTGCCCCAGTGGTTGGCTGTTACTTTGTATGCATACTGCCTAAGGATATGCATGGATGGTTTTGAAGCCTATGTTGTAGGGCCCCTCCCTACTTGTGGGGGTGGGGACTTTTGAGAATGCAGTAGCATCAGCCTCTGTGTACACATGTATAGTTCTGATGCAATCTATAACATAAATCATTGCCAACCAGATTATAGAATGTTGATATATACCCAGTTAGACTTTGAAATGTTAGTGTATGCCTATATAAGGGAGTGAAGGGGGCAAAAATTGTATGAAAAGGTGCAGCTACACCATGTTCATCACTCAGTCTTTGGATGTGCATATGCTGAGTCAGTGCTGAATCCAATAAAGCTGCTTCCTGGCTCAGTTTTGGCAATTTGTATGTATCTAGGATTCTGTCCTTTTTTCATATTTTCATCTTATTAAACTATAGGTTCTGAAAGTAAGTATTGATGATCTTTGTGGGATCCATTATGATTTCATGTTTTTCATTATTCAGTGCATAAATTTGAGCCTTTTCTATCCTCTTTTCAAGAAGGTGGGCTAAAGGTTTATTGGTTCTATTTAATCTGTCAAAGAGCCCTGCTTGCTGTGCCAACCTGCTTCCAGGCGTGCTGAACCAGAGATGGAGTCTGGGCACGGTGGTGTGCGTGCTTGTAATCCCAGAACTTGGGAGGCAGGAAACAGGAGGATCACTATGAGTCAGAGCTGCATAGTGCGACCCTACACACACACACACACACACACACACACACACACACACACACACACACACACACGCACACACACACAAATCTGTCAAAGAACTAACTGTTCAATCCATCAATTCTATGTATTGGATTTTTTGTCTCAATTGCATTAATTTTTGCTCCTATATTTACAATTTTGTCCCTTTGGGTTTGATTTATTCTTCTTTTCCTAAAAGTTTGTGGTTCAACATTATGTGGTTTGTTTGATTTCATTCTATGTTTTCAATATGAGAATTCACTGCTATAAATTTCCCTCTTAGGACATATTTTGAACATTGTTCTCCACATAGTTCCCCATAAGTTGTTATTGTTTCCCATAAGTTCTGATGTGTTTTATTGGCATTATCATTTAACTAAAGATACTATCTAGTTTCTTCTTTAATTTTCTCTGTGACTCACTGGCTGTTCAGGAGTGTGTTAATTTCCATGTTTTTATGTCTTTTTTGTGGTTTATATCACCATTGTTTTCGATTTTCATTGCACAATAGTCAGCTAATATGCATATGCATGGAATAATTTCAATTGCTCTGCATTTATTTAAGCTTGTTCTGTGGGAGAGTTATGTTGTCTCTTTTGGGGACATACCATAGGCAGCTGAGAACAATCTGTATTTTGATGTTCTGGGTTTAGAACATTCTGTAGACATCTACTAAGCCCATTAGTTCACAGATTTTGTTTAGCTTTGATATTTCTTTATTGAGCTTTTGTCTAGTTGATCTATCTATTTATGACAATGCAGTATTAAGGTCTCCCATTAGAATTGTGTTAGTGCTTATTTGATTTTTCTTGTCAATTAATATTTATGTAGTGTATGTACTGGCATTTGGTACAAATATATTTATAATTGCTATTTTGTCTTCTTGGACCTTTCCCTTAAGAAGTATGTGGTGACCTTCTTTATATCTTTTAATTAGTCTTGCTTGATGTTCACATTATTTGCAAATGGTATAGTTACCCCTGATTTTTATGGATTCTTATTGCAGAGAGTATTGTTTTTGATCTTTGACTATGTTCATGCATTTCTTTTCTAGTTAAATGTGTTGCTTGTACAAGCATATTGCTGAACCAAGGAGATTTAAAAATTCTAAATAACCCAGTATCAGTTAATGAAATTAGAAATGTAGCTAAAAACTTACTAACAAAGAAAAGTCAAGTTCCTGCTAGATTCACTGTTGAGTTCTACAAGAAATTTAGAGAAGATCTATTGCCACTAATGCTAAAGTCTTTTTAATGAAATTGGAAGAAAAAATACACATTTATCAGATGAAGAAATATAAATGGTAAATAAATATATGAATAAATATTTGACATCACTGGTCCCTTGAAAGATGTATATTAAAACAATGCTGAGATTCCATTTCACTCCAGAAGGAAGAGCTGTTACTGACAATTCAAGCAATACCAAATGTGGGAGCAGAGCTGAGGGGTAAAGGAACCTTTCTCCACTGTTGGTAGGAGTGTAGACTGGGGCAACCACTGAAGAAAACTGTGGTTATTCATAATGGTGGGATTATACATACTTCTATTTTCTTCTTTAAACTTTCCATTATTTTTCAATCTTAGCATGAACTTTTACAGTTTAAAAATGTGAAATGCAAAATTTTCAGTCAAGGAAGAAAAAATTTATTTCTCTTTATAGCGGATGAGTGGAAATAATTATTTGATAATCTACCACAGTAATCCGAAATCAACATTTCTTCTTGCATCTTGTACTTAATTGTAAACCTGTTTATTGCTCATAATCCTTATAATTACCAGACAAATTTACATGGATGTTGTTGAAACTTGGACTCCAAAATGTTCCAGAGAAGGAGCAATACGATGAATATCATAATTTCATGTGTATGTCAATATTTCCAAAATAATGTTATTTTGGGAGAGACCAGAGTATAATGAAGAAGTAAAATTCTTTTTTTCCTCAGAGACACACTTGAGCTTGCTACACTTTTTTCCTTGATTATTCCTTTTTTATCTACCATTTTTCTGTCCATATTTATCTAGACATCATTTGTTATATTCTTCTCAGTAGCCCATTTGTGTACTTTCCTTTCTTTAACTGGTAGCAAACTGTATATATTACTGTTTACAACAGGTTTTGGAGTGCATATACATTGTGAAATGGCTAATTCAACCTCCTTTCCTACATGCTCCCTCTATTCTGTGATAACACTAAAAGTGTTGCTGCCTTGGCGATTTTCAAGAATACAATACATTTCCATAAATGGTAGTCATCATGGTGTGCTTTTGACATTATTCATCTCTGAATTTTTCAATTTTTTGACCAATAAGCAATTCCCACACTGACCAGTCACATCCTACCATTGCATACTTGAGCTTTGCTTCCTTGATTTTCTGTTCAAATGATAGGCATTATGTACTATTCCTTAGTTACAAGCAAGTTCAAAAATGCTTTTAAAATGAAGATTCTTAAAAGGATTCTCTACCCCCATTTTCTGTAGCATGATTTGCCTTGGAAACAATGAAGAACTGCTGGTGTTTACTTCTAGCGAGATGGGTTTGAAAGAGCATGTTGAAAAGAGTAGAACTTCCTTTTGGAAGCCTGAGAGTAGCTAGTTACAGATGAATAAATCTTCTATTTTCTTTATGAAAAATTGAAAAGATGCTTCGAGCTGTGCTTAACGTTAGGTTTGGCATCACAGTGCATGTATTACAGATTCTGCCGAAGGAATCCTGTTGTGAAATTAGATGAAAAGTATATTTCATTTATGTATTTTTACAAGTTTTGTTTCTGCCTATTTTAAGTTTTTATTTTTATTTTTTTGAGACAAGGTCTCGTTATGCAGTTCTGGCTTGTCTTGACCTCACCCTGTAGCCCAGGCTGGGCTGAATTTACGACTTTCCTGTCTCTGCCTAGGAATGTTGGGATCACAGAACTGCCCCACCATGCCTAGCTGTCAGCCTGCTATCAAAAAATATAGATGCAGCTTCCAGAAAAGTAAGAGAAACCCAAGAATATAATGCTGTAATGCAAACACGGAAACTGCTTTGAAGTGAATGCGACCGCTTGGGCCTAGCAAAGCCCTTTATGGACTTGATGTACTATTCTTCACAGAATTTACAAGACTCGGAAGCACAAAGACCTCCTCCCTCGGGGGCTTGAACCCAGGAAATGAGGAGCTACATCTCTAGCCTTTTAAACACCCGGAAGGTGTCGCTGAGTTGCCCACGATAGCAGGAATTTGCAGTCCTCTTGCCTCAGCCTTCCTGGCTGGGATTACAGGTGTGTGCATATTTTATTTCAGCATCTTCAAAAATTGCAATTACTTCCCCCCAAGTCTATATATTATCCTTTACCTTTGGGTTGTGAGATATCAGAGATCAATTTTCATTCATTTATATTAGGTAGTAGTTTTTTTTAGTGTTATCAAGAAAAGGATAAGAGGTAGTGCATATGCTAACCAGGTTTAATTAGCTATTTCAGAGTAGATACACATTCGAAAACATCATGTTGTACATAGTAATACATACAATTTGTTACCATTAAAGCAATGAAGGTAGGTAAGTAACCAGATTGCTGAATGTTCCTGGGAACATTCTCCAGCAATCACATTTTCTTTGTCCATTATTCATTTATTTTTCCACCACGACCGCTAAAGCATTTAGAAGCTGCTCTCTCAGTACGATGACAGAAGGTAGAGCGTGCATTTCTGAGTGCTACGACCTGAGCGTTCCCAGGGTCAGCTTTCCAGGCCCGAACAACAGACTGGGGTGGGGGGTGTCTAAGCTAGCGCGTCGCCTGGGCAACGTGGGGGGTAAATGGTGAACGGAAGTCTCCGTCCCCAGACAGTGAGGCCTTGATAGCCGCTTCCGAGCATTGCCCGGACAACGGTGCTGCGCGCTGTCCACCGCCTCTGAACCGGAACTGCGAGGGCGGAAATCCCCACTAGCTCCTGGACGGTGAGGGTTGGGGTGGGAGCCACCAGTAGCGTCGCCACGACAACGGCACTTCGCCGCGGCCTCCGCCAGGGGGCGGGGCCTGAGAGCCGGGTAGTCCCCGCCCCCGGGCTGCTGGGCAGCGGCCACCTAGCGGCCCGCAAGGATTTGAAACCGTTTGGAGGACGCGGCGGCGGCAGCGTCGGCGGGGCGTCTGAGCAAGAAGGCTTGCGCGTAGGGGCGCCAGGTTCTCGTTTTTGTCTGGTTTAACCCTCTTATGCCCCTCCCCCAGGTTCTCGAGTGGAATTTTGCGCGGGCGGGGGCCGTCCTCGTTCGGGGAGGGGCGTCGCCCTCAGGCCCCGGGGCCGTTCTGCGGCCTGCGGGACGCGCGCCCCTGAGGTCCCAGGCGCCCCCCAACCCCGCGCGGAGTGGAAGGCCACCCCGCGGGCGCAGTCTGGGCGAGTTGTAGGAAAGTTAGAGCCGCCATGGGGGGCTGTCTGCGGAGCGCGTGTGGCAGGGCGGAGAAATCTGTGTGGACTGGTGGGAAAGCAGCGGGCCCAGTCCCGGCCGCCGCCCCTCCGGTTGCCCACAGTGGTCGGGAGGTGACGCCTGAGACGTGGCATCCGGAGTTCCCACGCCCGCCTCCTCGGCGGGGCTTAGGCTGCCTACGCAGAGTCTTAGCGGAGGCCAGACCCAACTGCAGGGTACTTCGGAGGACGCGCAGAGTTATGAGTTAGTTTCTTTCTTTCTTTCTTTCTTTCTTTCTTTCTTTCTTTCTTTCTTTCTTTCTTTCTTTCTTTCTTTCTTTCTTTCTTTCTTTCTTTCTTTCTTTCTTTCTTTCTTTCTTTCGAAGTATTCAGAGTAGCATCCAATTTTGAAAACTCTTCTCATCGCGGGATGCTCTTTTTTTATTTGTCAGCTCTGATTATGAGTGAAAGTAAGTCAGAAAAGGCATGTGAAGAGTGATCAGCCTCGGGGCTGATTGGTGCAGGTTGTTCAAGTCCGGCTGCAGACTTCCTGCGGACACTGGGGCTAAGCATCACCTTCCCAGTCGGTGAAATGGGGTGGAAGTAGTGCGTGTCCCGTAGGGCGTGCCCCAGGATACACTGGGTCACCTCCCTGCAAGCGCACAGCTGTCCTGCACATTCTAGGAAGGCTTATGTCAAAACATCCAGGCTTTAAGACACTCTTCTAAAAAATTTTATAGGGGTTGAGAATGCAGAAAATGGAAGGTCCTGAGATTAATACTTGGTATTGCCCAAAATTTATTTATTTATTTCTTCTTTTGAGTCCTTACACTAGGGAGACTATATGATATTTGCATATGTAGGTCTACATTACCTCACTTAAAAGTATATATTCAAGATACATCCACTTATATATGAAATCTTCTAGTTTATCATTCCTTACAGCTGAGTAATATTTCATTTTATGAAAATACCACATCTTTTTCAACCATTCTTCAGATGATGGGCATTTGGGTTGTTTCCAAGATTTGGCTATCACAAATTGTGCTGCTATGAGTATAGGTGCACAGATATCACTATGATATGATGACTTAAATGCAAAATGCATTTGGAAGAGTTAAAAAACTTAAGGTTTATTGAATGTGTTAATGTTTAATTATTTGACCAATCTTACATACCTATATCTATTACTCTAAACAGATTTGATGGAGAAAGTATGTAATACAACCATTGTTAAATTTTTGTTTTTGCTCTGAAATTCTGTACTGTATGTACTCTTGTTACTGTTTTTCTTCATTTCTGCTATTTTTACTCTTTAAAATTTAAAAAAAAAAAATCCAGGCTTGTAAGCCAGAGGAGGTATGTGCCTGGTCCACCTTTATTGATAGTTCAGGTTTTCTTTCCAGAACTACAACAAATTTAAAACATGATTTGATGGAACAAAATGGGTTTTCTTGGCTTAGATGTTGTGTCTACTTGTTTTCAAGGCCCATTAGCATTTGTGGCTGGCTTATGTTTGCTGACTCCTGTGGTAGTAAAGCACCGTGAGTAGGTTATAGCTCACTGTAGAACTGTCCATAAATAGTTTTTTTTTTTTTTAAAGAAAAGACCATACCAGGGAATTTAATAAAAGACAGGAGCCACCCACTTTACTTCATTTACATCAGTGGTTCTTAACCTTTCTAATGCCGTGACCCCACAATACAGTTCCTCATGTTGTGGAGACCCTAAACCAAAAAATAATTTTGGTGACTACTTCAAAACTGTAATTTTGCTACAGTTATGATTCAGAATGGCTTTAGGCGACACCTGTGTTTTGGTAGTTTGACCCCCACTGGGGTTGTGACCCACAGGTTGAGAACTGCTGATTTATATATATGTTTTCCTATACTAGGAGTTGAACCTAGGGCTTACATGTGCTATGCAAGTGCTATGTTACTGAGCTGTATCCCAGGCTTCTTTTCCACTTTTGGAATAATGCATATAATTAGCAGCCACACAGTAATTTATGTTGCTAGTGGAGACACTGTGAGATGACAATGTAACTTTACTTTTTAAGAATGAATAAATTTGCAATTGTGATACAACTTTATGGTTAACTGGATATAATTTGTGTGTAAGGTGTAATTTGGGTTGCAGGCATTTCTGGAAGGTTCGAAATGTTACCTCAAGTTTTCTGTTGCCTTTGTCACTTATTTTACTGGAGAATAAACAGGGAGTAAAAGAAGCAGATTTTTACTTTTTCCTAAATATCATTCTGACTTTTTTTTAAGTGCTTCAATATTGTGTGTAATTATAAAAATTCACATTGCCATCTTACGTTTTAAAATACTCATTTATTTTCCTAAAAAATGTTTATCTATTTGACACAGGCTCTCCCTGCACAGCCCAGACTCCTATTTTCAGCCTGTCCAGTGCTGGGATTACAGGCTTACACCAGTACCTGGGAGCAGGGCTGGTGTAGCATGCGGTGCTAGAAAGTATTTTTTCATAAGATATTGCTGACTTTTGGCTGAGTAGTCAGCGTGATATGGATTTCAGTATTTTAGTCTGAATTTTGTGTATAATTTTATGATTTTGTGGAGTCACTTAACTGTTGAGTTTTAGTTTCTTTTAACATGAACCACTAACATTTCTAGCCAGTGTCAAAGGATTTGTTCAGAATTAGTGATTAAGAAGTGATTTAATTCAAAAGTATAAAAGGCTGGTGATGTTGCTCAGTCACACAGTGCTTGCCTGGCATGCGGGCATACCGTGACCATGGCTAATGATGCTGTTAGGGAAATGCTTGTTTACGTGGGAAGGATACATTGGTTAAGCTTGGAAGTGTATCTGTGCCAGAGCTGTGCTTAAAGTGGGTGGCTTATCCTGTTGAAGAGTGGCTTGTCAGCCATATTATTTACCATCCAGCCGTATTGTCTGTAGTGGTTGCCTTCTTTTACCAGAAACATAACTGATGGAATGATGGAATAGATCATAAGAGTGTAAAAGAAAACCAATCAGCCATACACACACACACACACACACACACACACACACACACACACTAAAATGAGTCAACTAATTAGCAGACTTATTTATTGATTGATATATTTATTTTGTAGTGGTGGGGAGTGAACTCAGGCCCTTGGATGTACTAGGCCAGTGTTCTAGCACTAAGTTAACACCCCTAAATGCTAAATAACAATGACTTTAACCAATTTTTTTTATTTTGAAATTATATTTTTTTTTGTACTGCATAATAGTAGATAGGATGACTAACATTGGGAAATGAAATTGGGGCATATAGTTTTCCTATTCTGGATGACCTACTTGTTATTCAGAACAAAGGATTAAAAAACAATTAGCCTTGTAAAAGTGGAATATTTAGCAGTCAGTTCCTCTGTTCCTATAACATACAACATAATATGTTGAGTACCTAATACAATGTGTAAGTCATGATACACCTTCCAGAACTATCTCTGAAAAGATGAAAGACAGGTAAATAATATGTGTATGAGGTACAAAAGAAAAAAAGCATGATAAATGCTCCAAGACAAAGGTGAGCAGCTGATTAGTGACAATGCATCTGGGGTAAATTTGTCTCACTCTCACTAAGAAGTGACATTTGAGCTTCATTTACATGATTCCAGGCAGAGGGAGTGGTCTGGAGGACCCACAAGAGTGGAATTAGAGAAGGGCTTAGTGTGTTTGAGAAAAGAGGAGAGGTTCCTTGTGACCGAATGACATGGCCACTAGCTGGTTGATGTAGTTAGGGAAAGTGTGTGTGTTATTAGGTAGGCCTAAATATGACTACATTTGCATGTCTGACTTTGGGTTTGGGTATCGTGTTGTTGTAGGAGGCAGTCATGAGACATTTTTTTAAAAATGTATTTAGTAGAGGGTCTATAGGCTCTTACTACACAGATGGGACTCTTAGTAATTCTCCTGTTTTCAGCCACCCAAGCACTGGGATTACAGGTACATGCCACCATGCCCAGTTTCAATTACCATTTCAGTGTGCCCTGGGGGTGGGGCCAGTACAGCACACCAGGGATCGAACCCTGGTCCCTGTGCCTGCCTAAGCAGGCGCTTTAGTCCACTGAACTATCTGGCCAGCCCTCTTTCTTATTTAATTTTTTCAAAAGAGACCTTTTTTTTTTTTGTCTTTTTGAGACAGGGTTTCACTGTACAGTTCAGGCTGGCTTTGAGCTCAGTTTTGTAGCCCGGGCTGGTCTCGAACTCTCACCGATCCTCCTGCCTCAGCCTCCCGAGTGCTGGGATTACAGGCTTGCGCCACCGCGCCCGGCTAAGAGAGACTTTTAAATGAGTGATAGGCTTAGTTCTTCTCTCAAATGGAGAAAAGGATCTTTGTGAGGTTATGATACTGTTGCAATAGTGCAAGTCTGTGGTTGGCAGGGCTTTGCCTGATACAGTGGCATTAAGAGTAGAGGAGCTGGTGTATTTAGAGATATTTCTACATATTTCTTGAGTTTAGAGTTTAGGGGCATTTAGAGAATGAGATTACTGAAATTTGGCATGGGGGATGATAGTTGATGGTGCTCTTAAGAAGAGTATATAATAGCTATCTAGGGAAAATCATGACTAATTTTCCTTGAAATATGTCAACCTAAGGAGCAAGCAGTATATTACTGAATAGGTCTAGAAGGCTATTGTGAGTGGGACCCAGAGTTGCAGAGAGAGTGGAGTTAGAGGTAAAATGAAAGGTTAAATGGCATGTGGAGAGTACTGGAAGTTGTACTGCTGAATGTGGTTGCCCAGGGAGAATATGAAAAATCAGATTAAAAGGAGACTAAGCAGAGAGCACTGGAGAATTCTGATCCAATATTGAGCAGAGAAGCAAGAGCCATTAAGAGACAGTAGGAATAATCTGTGAGGTATTAGGGCATACTACTGAGGTCAGAAGCATTTCTAGGAGTAGTAAGTTATGGGAAGCATGGGATGCTGAGATGTAAAGCAGGATACAGGCTGAAGGTAGTGCTTTGGGTTTGGTAGGTAGTGGACCATTGGTGAACTCTTGAAGAAGACTGGGTAATGCAGCAGAGATGAAAGAGGTAATTCACAAGGGTGAGTTCTGGGTTGAAGTTTGTAAGTGGAGATAAAAGCGCAGTGGTGAATGAAAGGCTTTCATGAGGGCTGGGATAGGGAAGAAGAGAGTGGCTGTGGAGAACTCACAGGGAGAAAGTCATTGGTAATTGGTAGGTGTTAGGAGGAGGTTTTTTTTTTTTTTTTTGTGTGTGTGTGAGAGAGAGAGAGAGAGAGAGAGAGAGAGAGAAAGAGAGAGAAGGAAAGAGAATTGTTGGTGCTTTTGTTCAGGAGCAAAAGGGATAAGATGTCTTTTCTAAGAAGTCATTTTGAGTGATTTTGGTAATAGGAATATTAACATATGCTGTAGTTTATTTCTAGGTATCCCCTAAAGTCTCATGTGCTCCTAGGTGGGCTTTGGGGAAGTGACTGGATCAGGGTGTGATACTCGATTGATTAGTTCACTGATTGGTTTAGTATCATTTTGGGGGTGGACGATGGATTTACTGAAGAGAGAAGACCCACCCTGGCTGGGAGTGGCATCAGTGAATAGGCTGTGGCCTTGATGGAGTAAAGGGAGAAGGAAGGGAGGCTTACTACTCCCTGCCGGCTATGCCATGAGCGAGCATCTTCTGTCATGTCTCTTTGCCATGCTACCCTGCCTTGGAGGCAGCTACCGAGGACTGAAACTTCTACAAAGTGGGAGCTAACATAAGTTGTTCCTGCTTTAATTTGTGGGTGTTGAGTATTTTGTTTAAGGAACAAGAAATTAATTACAACACCACACATTATTTTTTTCCATGAAGCAAGAGAGGTCTTTAATTTTTTAAATCATTTACTTCTTTATTTGGTACAGGGTCTTACTATGCATCTCAGACTTGTTTGTAGTGATCTTCCTACCTCAGCCTCATCAGTGCTGGGTTTAGAGGTGTGTGCCACCACACTGCTTTTGGGCCAGCATGGCGTGTGGTACTGGGGGTCAAACTCCAGTGTTCATGCTTGCCAGGCAGATACTTAGACTACTGAGCTATATTCCTAGTCTATGAGAGAAGATCTTTAAAGTTTGAGAGGAGAGGCTAGAATTGTTTAGGGGACTTCAAGTTAACAGGTAAAAGTTTTAAAAGCTGGTTTGTGGAGTAAATGTTAAAAGACTTCTGATGATTCTGGTGGTGTCAGAAGTTATCAGACTCCAAGACAGTGGCATTTTTCTCCACCAGCCCCTTGGGTAAAGAACAAAGGGCTTATCAAGGATCACAGTCTTGCTGAGTAGAAAGCAAAGATCTAGGGAAGTGAGTCAGAGACTGAGAAGTAGAGAGACAGAAAGAAAGAGGAAAATACAGAGAAGCTGAGGGCTGAGGTGGAGTGACTCCTGTAGGAGATGACAGCCATTAGGTGGGGACTATGTGTTGCAATGCTGTAGTCAGATGTGGGCAACCTTGTAAGAGGGGATGTGAGGTTGGAGAGCAGGAGTGGGGAAGTGGCAGTGTGGGCCTCCACCAGTCCTTTCCTTCCTGGACAAGGCTAGAGGGAAGAAAGGGAGGGCTGTGGAGTACACACTATGTGACTGGGAAGCCTTGGGTCGCTCATAGCTGTGGGAGTGTGTGTGAAGCAGTCAGCCAGTGAAAGCTAGAGTTTACCTACTGGGTAAGGTAAGGTGGAGAGATGCCTGGGAAGAGGGTGTAGATGCCAAAATGTCATGTACTGTGGCGAGTTAGGAGCTGGTTTACTACATAGAGGGAAGTCTTGGATCAGGACAGCTTATAACTATGAGAGAGCTTTCTCCCAAATACATAGTTTGTAAATTGAAAATGTGACAAATGAGACATATATAAAGATGTGTACATTGCTATGAACACTTTTTTTTTACTATGAACATGTCAAATATATTTTTATTTTATTATTGTATGTTTGGCATACATAATTATTACATTCCTTGTAGAGCAGCGGTACATGTAGATAGCACATTGAAACTTAAAAGCTAGGCAAAGAATCAAACAGCTCATTTTTATCAGGAAACACACAAAATAGACAAACCCTTATCCAATCATACCAACAAAAAATAAAGACTGAGACTCATGCAGTTCGAAATGAAAAAAGACAGGCTGAGGAGATAACTCTGCAGTCTCAGAGCCTGCCTGGCAAATGTGAGGACCCAGGTTCAGTCTCTGGTAACACATGCCATGCCAGCCTAGAATCCTGGGCATGCTGTATGGGCCTTGGAAACCAGATATTACAGTGACACACCTGTAATCCCAGTACTAGGGCAGCTAAGACAGTTGGATCACTACAAGTCCAAGCTGTGTAGTAAGACCGTGTACCAAATAAATGTATATTTTAAAAAAAGAAATGAAAAAGGACAAATCACAATGGACAGTACTGAAATCTAGAAGATTATTAGCAACTAATATGACTATCTGTACTCCAGTAAGATGGAGAATCTAGAGGAAATGAATTCCTATATGCTACCTATAAAGTACCAGAACTGAAGCAAGAAGATTTAAAACTACTGAGTATTCCAATAAACGGCAGTGGAATTAGACGTATATTTTTATTTTTTAAAGAGAATAAAAAAGTACCCCCCCCCCAAAAAAAAATCATTAGAAATGATACAGAATTTTCACTAAACAAAGTAATAGGAACTCAACATCGGTTAGTGCATATTATTTGTTGAACATTAGTTGTTCAGCTTACCAGATATAAGCAGGCAGATTAATCAGAAAACGTATAAAAAATGGAGGAGAGAGAAAAAAATTAAGCATTAAATGCTCCTTTCAATAGATAAGGAGCTCTGATTTCATCCAAGCTCTGATTTCTTTTTTTTTTTTTTGTCTTTTTTTTTGAGACAGGGTCTCGCTATGCAGTTGAGGCTGGCCTTGAGCTCACTTTTGTAGCCCAGGCTGGTCTTGAACTCGCACCAATCCTCCTGCCTCCGCTTCCCGAGTGCTGGGATTACAGGCGTGAGCCACCACGCCCGGCTCTCTTGTCTTATTTGTTTTCTGTCTTTGAGAAATTTCTAAAATTTTAAAGCC
>PVJA010025858.1:0-30315 GCA_004027025.1 Myocastor coypus
TGTACTTATGACTTGAGACTATCTCAGTATTATCATGCAAGGGAGAAAACCTATAACAGCTATGACATCCTAGTTAAAGAAGTACAGTTAGTAGTAACAATAGCATCAAGCACAACATAATTACTGACAAACTGTGTTAATTATTAAATTTCTATCTTTAACCCCAGGAATAAGAGTGCTAACCCTTGATTTGGAAAGAGAGTACCTAGAAACCCTGCTTGATAAAGGCTTCTAGAGAATTAAATCTTTTGAATTCATTTCACTATTCTCAGGTATTGCAGCTCACAGAGGCTTCTGCAGCCATGGTTCGAGGGGGCCTGGCTACTGGTTCCATGGATAATAGAACTTGGTATCATCCCATGATGCTGGATCATGGGCATACAGAACACAAGAATTCTGTACTCTGGAAGTTTTCTATCCAGATTTCAGAGTAAGACCTAAGAGGCCAGGCAACAGGTCCTCAAGAGGGCAATAGATGAAGCTGTGAGAATGAAGTAGAAAGTACAGTGGAGCCCCAGGAAGTAGGAGATTCCAGGAGTGTGGAACATCGGGTAATGAAAGCTCAGGCAGTGAGTGGAATCACCCCAAAAGAGAGGTCTCTTGAGTTGTAACTGGCAAGACTAGAGGTGGGGCCACTCATGCTCTTTGGAACATGTTTTACCACCAATGTCCTTGTGTTGGATGTGGAGTTACAGATTCATTCTTTGCACTGCTGGTCTTTGGTCTAATTCTTTTCTATTCTCCCCTTTCTTTTGTCATGGTAACACCGCAGGAGCACATAATTTAGTTTTTCTTTTCTTTCTTTATTTTTTATAGAAGTTCCCAGCTATAGGTTTGCTTTGAGTATCAGAAAAGATTTGGACTTTTCAAAAATCTTGGAACTAGCAAGACTTTTAGGGAGGGATGATTTTGTTTCCACTTGTATGTGGGATAGTTGTATTAAATAGGGGGAATTATGAATTTGCTATTCTCTTTTTGGCTGTTAAGCATGACTTAAGGGGATATATTTGGGTGTAAGCTTGAAAAGGGGTGAATTGTGATTATAGTCTGGATATGTCAACTTCAGATTAAAAGATGCTTAGGAGATTAGTATTGCACACACCTGGTTATGTCAGCTGGGTCATGGGGGCATGGCTTTGGGCACTATAGATGAATTCTTACCCTTTTCTCTCTGGCACTCCTTCCCCTCTCTGCTTCCTGGCTGTCATGAACTAAGCAGCTCTGCTTAGCTTTGGTCTGCCACACACATGCACCATTATGTTCTTGCCTTGGAGCCAGCCAACCATGGGCTGATTCACTCCAAGTCTTACTAAGCAACTAAATTTCCTAGGGAGGGCTGGGACTTACTACCTGGCTCAGTCTTCCAGAGTTCTGGGCTCTCATAGACTCATACTGCAGTCTCTTTATCACATGGTGCTGAGAAAGCTGGAGAGCCACATGTAAGAAATCAAAACTAGATCTCTAGGACTCATCCAGAACTAAATTCAAATTAAAGTGTACAGTGACCTAGATATATAACCAGAAACATTGAAACTGCTGGAGGACAATACGTAGAAACACTCAAAACTATAGGCACAGACAGACTTCCTGAACAAGACTTCAACAGGACAGGAAATAATATCAAGAATCAGCAAGCAGACATCAAATTAAAAAACTTCAGTGGGGCTGGGAAGATAGCTCAGTGAAATAAGTGCTTGCCTGGCAAGTGCAAGGTCTTGAGTTCAATCCCAGGTACCACCAAAAAAACAAAAACAAAAACAAAAAACCCAGCCAACTAACCAAACAAAAAAACAGAATGAAGAAGAAGCTGAAGCATATCAAGGGAAACAACAGAATTAAGTGTTGGTAGCCTAATGAATGGGTAAAAATCCCTGATAGGAGGTGCTCTTTCGATGGAGGGTTAATCTCTAGAGTATATAAAGACCTTTAAAACATTAACTCCATAAAACAATGAGTCCAATAGAAAAAAGAATGACCTGAATAGGTATTTTGAAAGAGAAAAAGTTCACGTGGCCAAAAGGGAAAAAATTCAACCTATCTAGGCCTCAGAAAAAATGCAAATTAAAACTACATTAAGATTTTATATCATTCCAGTGAGGATGGCTACCATTAGGAATATCAGAAACAACGATGGGCCCGGCAGGATGGCTCAGTGGTCTAAAGCGCCTGCTTGGGAAAGCTTGGGCCGCTTCAGGGACCGCGGTTCTGATCCCTGGCGCCACATGCTGCGCCAGCCCTGCCCTCAGGGCAGGCTGAGCTGGCCATAAAAATGAGTGAATAAACAAACAAAGGTTCTGAAACAAGAAAAAAAAAAGTAAATAAAATAAAAAGTTCTTAAAAAAAAAAAAAAGAAACAACGAATGATGGCAATAATTCAACAAAATGCAACTCTCCTACATTGCCAGTGGGAAGTAAACTGTTTTGATCACTATGGAAATCAGTAGGGAGATTCCTCAAAAGACTAGACATAGAAATAATACTTGACCCAGCTGTACCAATCCTGGGGAGTATTCCCAAAAGAATTACGGAAATCCTTTAAAGCATGAGTCATAATAAATAAAATTAAAAAGAAGCTTTTAGGGGCCTGGCGGGATGGCTCAGTGGTCTAAAGCGCCTGCATGGGAAGGCTTGGGCGGCTTCAGGGACCGTGGTTCGATCCCCGGCACCACATGCTGTGCCAGCCCTACCCTCGGGCAGGCTGAGCCAGCCATAAAAAATGAGTAAATAAACAAACAAAGGTTCTGAAACAAGAAAAAAAAAAAAAAAAAAAAAAAAAAAAAAAAAAGAAAAAAAAAAAAAAAAAAAAAAAAAAAAAAAAAAAAAAGAAGCTTTTAGTGGTCAAAGCCTTGTAATCACCATTTTAAGTTGTATTCTATCTGGAAGAGTCTACGATTTGTACACGTACCCCACTCTAATACAAATCTGCAAGGTTTTCTTCAAACAGTCATCTAATCAAGAGCATGCAAACGGGATTAAACCACTTGCCTTACCGTGACTACTTTATGGGGCTGTTCATGAAGTTAATGTACATTTTTTAAAGTAACAATGAAATATTCAATTCATCTACCAAAAATGTGTTCAAATCTAGAGAAAAATTTCTAAAAATGCACTTGATTAGTCAAACTTTCTAGGGTAGATATGTGGATAGAATTAGCAATGATTTAAGATACTAAATTAAGCATGTTGTTGATGTTGATATTTTGGGAGACAGAGCTTAATCTTATCTTACTGGATGCTATAATTATGCTCCTTAAGTGATAATAGAATCTGTATTTTGGTATATTCCTTGTAACAGATGATAAATATTGAATAGGACTAAATTTGAACAGCTTAAACATCTTTTAGAAGCCTTGTAAATTTATGTAATATGAATTTAGCAGATGAGTTGCTTTTAAAATTATTTAAAATTATATTCTCTTGTGCATTGCTGTCTTTTCTAAATCCTTACCTATTTTTAAAAACTTGAGAAGTTGGAAGTAGCATGGTAGGATGTAGGATGTGGAGATTGTGACTAATCTCTTTCCAAAGTTTATCTTTTTTTTGAGAGATAAGTTCTTGCTATTCAGTCCAGGTTGGCCTTGACCTCACAGTGGCCATCCTATGTCAGCTTACCAAGTGCTGGGAATATAGGCATGTGTCACCATGCCAGGCTTTCATTTCTTTTACATGCGTTTGTCAAAAACCCACTACCTTACTGTAAATGTCCCTGACATTCCTTACACATATCAAAAAGGAACCTAGATGTTTTCCAGTATGCAAGCATAATGTTTGACCTAACATTTTGACCCTATGCCCATGATGTACTTCTAAAAGTGTAGCCATTTAATATGACTCTCAGTGGGGCCCGGCGGGATGGCTCAGTGGTCTAAAGCGCCTGCATGGGAAGGCTTGGGCAACTTCAGGGACCGCGGTTCGATCCCCGGCACCACATGCTGTGCCAGCCCTACCCTTGGGGTGGGCTGAGCTGGCCATAAAAATGAGTGAATAAACAAAGGTTCTGAAACAAGAAAAAAAATAAATAAATATGACTATCAGTTAGTGAAAATCTTGTTGGAAGAGTTGCATCGCCAGTTTGAACTATAGTATCCTGGACCAAAGCTAGTATAGTAATTTTTTGTAGACTAGGTCATGGTTGTTCTTTTACATCTGTGGATGGATTTTACTGTTCACATAAAGACTAAACTTAATGAAGAGAAGAAGAAATCTCATCAACAGAAAATCCTTTGTAAGTTATAATAAATACTTATAGCAAGGTTGGAAAATATTGCTATGACATCATTCCATTCTCGTAGTAGACAGTACTAACTAAAAACTCTGATAACATATGTCCAACAGCTAGCTATAAAAATTATTATTTTAATATATTAAAATACTTTCCCCTTTTCCAAATATATTAACTTGATTTTAAACAATACTCTCCATCTACTCTTCATTTTTCTCCTCTCCTCTCCTTTTCTCTCCTCGCCTCTCCTCGCAGCACCTCACCTTTCCTCTGCTCTTTCCTCTGCTTCACTCCACTATCTGCCCTCCCCTTCTCTCCCTCCCTCTCTCCCTCCCTTCCTCCCTGTCTTAGTTACTTTTCACTCGTTGCTGGGACAAATACCCAACACTCAAAATGAAGGAAGGAAAGGTTTATTTAGCTCACAGTTCGTGGAGGTTTCAGTCCATATTCAGCTGGCCCAAGGCTGAGTGGAAGAGCGCAGAGGACATCCAGTTCATGGCGGTGGAACAGAAACAAAATGGTGGGAGCAGAGCAACAGCTCTAGTCTGTCTCTCTGCCTTAGTATATCTGCCCTAGATTACCCCCATAGTCCCAGGCCTACTCAGACCGATAATCCCATCAGTACTAAAACACATAATCCCAGTGACTCATGAGTCAAGTTTCAATCTATAGTAGTCCCGGCCCAATGTCTACATGAGGCTTTGCGGGGAAATCTAGACATAAGCCATCATAGTCCCTTTCTTCCTTCCTTTCCTTTTGAAAACTTGAGTATGGAACTCAGGGTCTTGAGCATGCTAGTCAAGTGTTCTGTTACAGAACTACATCCCCATCCTCCATTGATTATTCATAATTTGGCATTCCTAGCAGCTACCACCAACTGATTAGAGGGACAGACAAGTTGAAACCTGTTTATCATCTTGGAGTTGTACTGACCTTAAGAATGTCCAGATGATTGGTCAGGTTTCAAGGTAATAAAAATTAAAGACCTGTTGGGCACCTCTAGCATTCAGTGTCACAGGGGCACACTTGGTTTAACTCATTCTCGTGGCATCTTCATGAAATGGGTATTGTCATCATCTCCATTTTGAAAATCAGGAAATTGAAGCTTAACCATCCAAGGTCAAATTTCCTCAAAAGTTAGAGTTAATGAGTTGCTGATTCTACTGTTACAATTTGCTTTGCCTGACTTTCTGACCTCATAGCCATGCTCTCAAACACTGTCTGTTATCTTCTCTTTTCATTGAAGTCTGTGTTGGTGCATCAATACTCCACTTCAGGCTTCCTCTGCACCATAATGCAGGGAGGCCTTACTCCTTGGAAGTGAGATGGAGAACCTTGTTTTTTTTTTTTTTGTGAAGAAAACAAATGATTCAGACAGTACATTCTGATGATTCCGTATAGAATTGCAAATTTAGAGCACTGTTTTGATTTTAGTATTATGTAAAAACTTGTCTTAAAATATTTTAAAACACTACCCTTTAAATTAAAATAATATAGTATTTCCTTGTTTGAAATGATGCTGCATTGGTTAACAAATGAAAGATAGATGAATTAGAATTAAACATTGCCTTTTATTATAGATTGAGACATGAAACCAAAACCTCAAGTCGTGCCCTGAAATGCTGTTATAGAACTCAATGTGTATAGTCTTGGATAATCTTAAATCATAAAGAATAATACATGTTAATGCTCCACTTAGCATTTTGGTGTCACAATTACAAATTGCACAGGATAGTTAATTGAATATCTTATGCTTCTAGAAAGGGCCTTGATCCCCAGAATTGCATACTAATTCTCAAATTTGTTTTATATAGAGTTCATTTAAGGAATTAAAAATTAATTTATAGTTCAGATGAGGACATTAGAGATTTTTCCAACTTTTTAAATGAAAAATAAAGTCTTGAATTAGTGTGCTAACTTTAAATCTATGGTTGTTAGACTTCTGAAACAAAATATGAATGCAAATTACCATTAATTCTTTCACAAGGCAAAATTTTATTCTCTTTCTCCTTTTCCTTTTCCTTCTGCTTCTCCTCCTCCACTTCTACCTTCTTCTTCACCTCCTTCTCTTCCTCTTGCTCCTCCTCCTCCAAATCTTCCTACTTCTCCTTCTCTTCCTTATTCCTCTTGTGGTTATTTTGAGCAAAATCTCATTATGCAGCTCAGACTAATCTTGAATATGAGCAATTGCTGTTATTTTTCTAACTGTAATGTAATGTTACTGAGTTATCAGATAAAGTTGGAAAATACTGCGTAACTTTTATTTGTTAATAATCTTATTTGACCTTTTCTTTTTCCAATTTTGTTAACAGAGGTTTTCAGTCTAGCCTTTATTTTTCTCTAGATGTTAATGAAAGTTTGATTTTTTAATTTTTATTTTATTTCTTGTTTCAGAACTTTGTTTGTTTATTTTTATGGCCAGCTCAGCCTGCCCTGAGGGCAGGGCTGGCGCAGCATGTGGTGCCAGGGATCGAACCGCGGTCCCTGAAGCCTCCCGCAGGCGCTTTAGACCACTGAGCCATCCTGCCGGGCCCCAATTAATGAAATTTTGGTATTAACAATCTATAGGATCTTCCAAGTGCTGATTTAATAAGTTCACAGCAACACAAAAACGACAAATATTCCCTTTCTTTACATTTATAGAAACACAGTCTGATTTTATTTTTGCCATAAAGCCATACTTGAAACTTTTATTTCTACAAAAATCTTCTGTCTGAATTTTATGCCTTGTTGCAAAAGTGACTTGTAACCTTTAATTTTGGTTGCCCATCTTGTGTAATAATGTACTTCTTTGTAAATAATATATATATTTTTTGTCTTTTTTGAAACAGGGTCTCACTACGCTGTTTAGCAGTTCAGGCTGGCCTTGAGCTCACTTTTGTAGCCCAGGCTGGTGTCAAACTCTTACCGATCCTCTTGCCTCAGCCTCCCCACAAGTGCTGGGATTATAGGTGTGCATCAAAAACACTGGGAGCCTAACCTTTAAATTTATGATTATTGTCTTATTGGAGGAAGAGGCTGAAGGGATCTTATGAAGGTGCTATGGCATATGCCATTTTGGTAGAGAGCCAAGCTACTTGCCTGTCACTGGGTTTCCATAATCTAGGTACAGAATGCCAACATTTTCTTATTTGATTAAATGGGTATCTACTTTGTAAAAATATTTTATGATGCTTTTCTTTTTTTCTTTATTTTTTCCTCTGTATTTTAGGGAAGGGTCTACAGGGTGTTCAGGTCTCACTACTAGATCAGACTTGTAGTGATTCTTCTGTTCACAGCCTCTTAAGTGCTGGGATTATAGGCACGCGCCACCATGCCCAGTCTCAATTGCTGTGTCTCAGTGCACCCCAGGGGTGGAGCCCACACGGTAGACCCTGGGATGGAACCTCTGGCCCCTGTGCCTGCTTGCAGGCACTTTAATCCACTGAATTCTTTGCCTGGCCCCCTAACAATATCTTAGCTCAGGTCAGTTCGAGGGGACACAAGCAGTTGTGGTGCCCAAGCAAGGGCAGGTACAAGCCAGGGAAAGCATCCCAAGCAAATGGGACTCTGGGTTGCTGCTTCCTGGTGGCCCAGTGAGCTTTGCTTCTAACACAGACTCAAGAGGAGCTGGAACCTTGGAGCGCTTTCTTTTGGAGTCGTTCTACCTCTTTCACTATTTCCTCCTCTTTAGGGGAAAAAAATAAACTCTTCCAATGTTTCAGTGTAGAGTGACTCTGTATTAGTTGACCTTGGTCTATCAGGCAAGAAGTCTTTGAGGAATTCTTAATTTTTCATTCAAGACATGTTTCTTTTTTCTCTTTTTTAAGATTACTTTTAATAAGAAATTACAGCCGGGCGTGGTGGCTCACGCCTGTAATCCCAGCACTTGGGAGGCTGAGGCAGGAGGATTGGTGTGAGTTTGAGACCAGCCTGGGCTACAAAAGTGAGCTCAAGGTCAGCCTCAACTGCATAGCAAGACCCTGTCTCAAAAAAAGACAAAAAAAAAAAAA
The DNA here is from genome assembly GCA_004027025.1 of Myocastor coypus. NCBI lineage: Eukaryota > Metazoa > Chordata > Mammalia > Rodentia > Myocastoridae > Myocastor > Myocastor coypus. Next base: position 8,215 of record PVJA010025858.1, read on the forward strand.
AAAAAAAGAAAAGAAATTACAATGAGACTGTTTCAGAACACATCAGTAGGATAGCCACAATAATTAATACAATGAACATTGTTATGTTCATAGTAGTTGTTCCGAGGACAACATGCAGCCTTGATAACTTTTCTAAACACTATTGGTACAAATATTTCTTCTCATTGAACTAACAGAAAGTAGCTGTATACATAGTCCAAAATTCCATCACAGTAGTGGTTATCGGCAGAACCGGCTATGTAGGAAGCTATTGACTTAAGCCTTTTACAGCGCAACATACTAATCTGGATTTACTTTTTATGCTTTGTGGTTTTCTGTGGGGTGATTAAAGGCAAGTTAAAGTAAGACCTGTATAACAAAACATGTAACTTTTGTAACTCCCATGGTCAGTCAAATCCCCTCAGGATTTACCTTGAAGCCATGTACAGCATGTTACCCCTTATTCTGATGTATAACTTCTTTTCCTACTTTCCCCTTAGCCACAGGAAAAGAAAAATTTAATGCACACAACCCAGATTCTCTATGCCATTGAGACTTTTCCCTAAAAGAGAGATTGATAGCTAGTTCCTGCTTGCTCTTTAAGAATTTTTATTTTATTTATTATTTTTATTCTTGTTTCAGAACCTTTGTTTATTTATTCACTCATTTTTATGGCCAGCTCAGCCTGCCCCGAGGGCAGGGCTGGTGCAGCATGTGGTGCCGGGATTGAACTGCGGTCCCTGAAGCCGCCCAAGCTTCCCCAAGCAGGCTCTTTAGACCACTGAGTCATCCCGCCGGGCCCGCCTGCTTGCTCTTATTATCTCTCATTCCTCTCTCTGGAAGGGTTCAGAAATGAAAGGCATTGATTGGTCTTCTTGAGATTTTTAGCTAACAAAGTATTGATAGATAGTTCTTATTCTAAGCCTGATAAAAATAATTGTAAGTTGAGCTTTCTAAATCAGTAAAGTTTTAAGACATATCAGTATGCATGTTCTGTCTTAGAAGCACTAGGAAATTTTCAACTTGTGTAAATCTCAACCTTCATGCATGCTGTTGGATGATACATTGAGATCAGAAAAAGTGGCCAGTATTTTAGACTGTTACATTGTACCATTTCATACCAACTTATGTTATCTTTTTTATTTTCTTGTGAGGAATACTGTCTGTAAGAACAGACATTGCAATTGCTGAAATTCTTTTTGCAACTGTAATGCAGATGGCCACTTGGAATGAACAATAAATAGATCTTAAAGCAATACAGTCCTCTAGTGTTTTCTGTCACTTTAACATTAAATGTTGTGGGCATACTGTCAACACTATTTGCAGTATATCATTTGATTGTGGAGTGTGGAACTTCACAATGAACTATGTCAGTTATGTGCACTACCAACAGGAAATCTACCACGTACAATTTTAGCCTTTTGGATTGGTACAAATATTCACTTTATAAAAATGTTTAGCATAATATAACTTTATCATATTCTTAACTGGTTTTAAACTATTAAAATAGAAGGAATATTTAGAATGTAAAATAAAAACTGTTTTCAAATAATGATAGTGCTTAAATATTCTGAGGACCAAATGGCATTTCAAGATTAATAATCACTAACATGGTAAAAATAATCAACATATGAATGAAAAGATAAGACTTACATGAATTATAATGACATTTCACTCCTGAATATATCTGATAACTTTTTCTTAGAGATATTGATTATTTTAAATTTGAATTGGAATCATGTAATGTGTATGCATATGTGTGAATGTACATGCATGCATGCTGTATGTAATCTCACTATGCTATTTATGGAAATTAGTTTCTATGAGGGAACCCTACTCTATAGAGTATAATTTCAGAAAAAGAGACAATAACAAAAATCATGAAACAAAATGAATGCAAGAGACAAATATCTACCAAAACTCCATGAAGACAACAAAAACTCATGGGATACCCAAACACACTTTAGATGCTGTGTATCATTAAAACGGAGCAAAAGGTGGTGCAGAATTGTTGCTTCTTTAACCTTATATGAATATTAGTGGATCAAATCAGACATTTTTAGTTATGAACCAAATTTATATGCTACCGTTATGAGAAAGAAAGCAAAAGAAGAAGAAAAAGGTCAGGTATCAAAGGTCACTTATGGTAGAGGTCTAGACCAAGGGATTGTGAAACTCTCACAGTATCACAATATTTTTAAAAATTTGTTTCCATTTATATATTTGATACAGGGTTTCATTGTATCAGCCTGGATTCATAGTGATCCTCCTGTTTTCAAGCTCCCCAGTGCTGGGATTATAGGCATGCGCTACCACACTCAGACTCTGTCTGGTTTAGTGTTCCTGGAGGCAGGCCGGCAGGACATGCAGGACTGGGGGTCGAATCCTGGTCCCTGCACTTGCCAAAGCAGGCTCTTGGTCTCCTGAGCTATCTCTCCAGCCACTGTCGCTATTTTTTGTGGAGGTTATGGAAGGCACAGCTTTGCATATTAGAGTTGATCAATCATATCTTTTTTTTTGTCATTCAATAAAAATTTTAATTGTAAATACTTATTGTATATTTCACTCACATTTTGTAAAAGTTACTTAAATGCTGGAGCTTCATTATCTATGTTCATTATACTAGGCTATAAAGGAGCTAGACATAAAATTATTTATATTGTGCCACAATTTTGATCATCAGTTACCATGGCCCTGCATTTCTATTTTTTCATTTTCTTCAGGATTTAAATTTTTTAAATTACTTTTAATAAGAAGGAACAATGAGACAGTTTCAAAAACACTTCAGTAGTACAGCCACAATAATTAATATAATTCATATTATTGTCTTTGCAGTAGTTATTCAGAGTATGGAATGCAGACATGATACTTTTTCTAATCACAATTGGTACAAAAATTTCTTCTCATTGAACTAAGAGAAAGTGGTTGTATACATAGACCAGTATTCCATAATCACAATGGATTATTGGCAGAACTGGCAATGTCAGAAGATGTTGATTTAAGCCTTTTATAGCTCAGCATACTAATCTAGCTTTACTTTTTATGCCTTGTGGTTAAACTATTCTCCTGGGTGGTTAAGGGCAAGTTAAAGCACGACCTGCATAACAAAACATGTAACTTTTGTATCTCCTTCAGGATTTACTTTGGAACCATGTACAGTTCTTTGGAAAACTGTAATCAGTGTCTTCAGCCATCTGGATGAGCCATGGCTATTGCTTGACCAGTTTGTTCTCTGTGAAAGCCTGAGAGAATGTTTTCTCTCTATGTGACTCTCCTTAGGCACACTATACATCACTGATCTCTTTCCTCTGTAGCCCCATAATCTCCTTCAACAGAAAATTTGGGACACCACTGAGTTATAGAAGTTATAGCACAGGTTCTCTTATGTCTCATCCTTACTGATCTTGAAGAGCAAGGGCCAAAATATTGGCTATCCTCATAATCCTTCTTTTCTGTATTTTTTGGTCTGTAAATTTACATTTCAATTGTTTGTGAAAAATAAAATGCTATATTCACAATAATGATTGTTTTTTAATGGGTTTTGAATAATTTTCATCCCTTTCTTTGATATGAGATTGAGAGAGACTGATTTTTTTTTTTTTTTTTTTTTTTTTTTTTTTGTCTTTTTTGAGACAGGGTCTCACTATGCAGTTGAGGCTGGCCTTGAGCTCACTTTCGTAGCTCAGGCTGGTCTTGAACTCGCACCAATCCTCCTGCCTCAGCCTCCGGAGTGCTGGGATTACAGGTGTGAGCCACCATGCCCGGCAAGAGAGATTGAATTTTTGAGAATGTTATTTCTTTTCATATCTACATTTTTTTTTCCCAGTAAAGACATTCATATCAGGAGGGAACTTCATAGCACCCTTCTTGGGTTATTTGGTTACTCTATAATCGCATATTACAGATGAAATAAACCTGAAGACATTTCCTGAGTTTGATCCTGTATTGGAACATTGCATTTAATTAACTGTGAGGTTCAAATGTAGAAACTAGTTTTGAGAGGATGGACACAAATGGGGTGTTTGTTCTTGAATACTCTCACCAGTGTTTGGCAAGGTTATGTACTGTAGTAACTGGGAGCAGTAGAGACCTGTGACCAAAGGAGGCATTTAAGAGACCTACTCAGTGCTGCAGAAAATTTTAGTTACAGCAAGGTAAAGTAAAAAAGAGTTGAGATAATAATTCGCCCTGCTGGCTGGTTTTGTTTTACAGCTGCAACTCATTCAAGCTTCAAACATCTTGGGTCAATAAAGGAACAGTGCGGCAGGTAGAGCCATCAGATGGAGTGTAGTTTGAGTCTTGTCTTTGCCTTTGCCTTTCCTTATTTGAAAAAAGAAGATGAATATATTTTCTTCTGCACTACAGTATAATAGATTAAAAAAAATATATATATATATATTTAATGTATTTTAGCTCAAGGTCTACAGGGTCTCACTACACAGATCAGACTTGTAGTGATCCTTCTGTTTTTAGCCACCCAAGCACCAGGATTACAGGTGCACACCACCACGTTCAATTTCAGTCACCATCTCTGTGTGCCCCGGGGGTGTGGCCAACAAGCACTCTACTCCGGGGATGAAACCCAGATCCTTGCCTCTGCCTAAGCAGATACTTTAAACTTTAATCCATTGGGCTATCTGGCTGGCTTAGATTAAATGTAACAATGTAAATTCTATTGTAAAATTGCCAAGGTTAAGAAAGTGGCACAGAGTGTTATTTCTACTCAGTCTCTCTCGCCTGATGTATTTCCTTTCCCCATATATGTAAATTTTAATTAAAATAGTGACAATATTTGGAGGTGAACAGGTGAGACTAAAGTGATATGGATTTACTGTGTTCTGTGGGACATTCTGAGTGCTTCTTTTAACCTTAGTATTTTTTTAGATGTAGGGTTTGTGAACATGCAAAAAATAATTTTCTTAGGAGGATGTTGTTTGACTAATTTTATGCACACAGCCTTGAAGTATATCAGACAAGTCTTGTGAGGTTATCGCTGTAGTGTATATAGCATGTCCCAGCATTTAAAGCAAGGGAGAAATGATAAAATAAGGATAAAATAATGCACAGTAAAGGTGTTATGGTTTATGTCTAGTTCTCCCCGCAAAGCCTCATGTAGTCATGGGGCAGGGACTTCTATAGACTGAGACTTGACTCATGAGTCACTGGGATTATGTGATTTACTACTGGTCTAGAGTTTGAGCTTTGATCCATGATCCCTGGGATTATGTGTTTTAAGTACTTCTGGGATTATGAGTGTAGCCTAAAGCGGATAGCCTGAGGCAGAGAGCCTGAATGTAATATAAAGACAGACAGACTAAAGCTGTTGCTCTGCTGCCCTGGTTGGTTGATTGTCTCTATTGCCATTGTTACTATTCTGCCACCACGAACTGGATGCTCTCTGCTCTGCTCCACTCAGCCTTGGAGCCAGCTGAATATGGACTGAAACCTCCAGTAACTGTGAGCTAAATAAACCTTTCCTTCCTTTATTTTGGGTGTCAGGTATTTTTGCCAGCAACGAGAGAAAAGTAACTAAGACAAAGGTGATGAAGCCTTTTATTCCACTTCTTCCTGGATTAATATTCAGAGCAGTTTCGATAGGGCTGATCTCTCCAGGGTGTCTAAGCAAGAAACAATAGAAAGGGAGTGACATACACTGGGAAGTCCTCCCTGTCAGCCATCCTATTGGCCACTGAATGCAGGCCTTTGTCCAGTGCTCCAGACAGCAGCTTATTGTAGCTTGCAGCTTGTCTCTTGATGGCATTCTCTACCTCAACCTGTGAAGTAATGGCCTGTCTTTTTTTTTTTTTTTTTGAACCGGGGATTGAACTCGGGTCCTTGTGTTTGCCAGGCAAGCATTTACTCTACTGAGCTATCTCTCCAGCCCTAGCCTGTCTTGTGTGGACAGAAAAAGATATGGAGGCTTACCTTTACCAGGTAAAGCCTCCTCAAAAAACTGATTATGGACAGGTTCAGTCTTGCCCAAACGGACAAGAAATACCATTTTAACCATACGTATTTTGTACATGGACACATACTTTTTATACTTCCGTAGCCTGTAAATAGACCTGTGAATTCTTCAGCCTCCATGGGCATATACTTTTATATACAGACCCAGGGGAATGACAGCCATTGTATAATAAATGGTCAAGAGCAGTGGACCCAGTATACAAATCTGAGTTTTTTTCCAGATCTTTCTATGAGAGGAAGAAGGTCCATCCAACATATTAATAGCTAATACTGCTATGATATTAATTATAAAGGGGTCAGAGAAACAGATGACTTTGCTCTTATTTGCTAAAAATTATGTCAGAAAAGTTTTGACATAATCACTCATGGCTGGGTGATCAATGTGGATTTTCTGGGTGTCATTCCCTGTTCGTATATAATACCAGTGTTTTTCAAATATTCTGATTTATGACTTATAGTAAAAATACATTTTATATCATGATCCAATACACATCTACATATATACAAATGTGGAACGTAACTTTAAAAATTATTTTGTGATCCACTAAATAGTTGTAGTGGATTTGCAATACTATGTAATAGCTATGTAATACTCATAGTTTGCGTAATACTTCAGTACTGAAAACTAGTTAGCTGTATATATGGCACTCATTTTCTCAGGATCAGTTATAGCATTTTCTGAAAACAAGTGGGAATGGTAGGCTGACTTATTGTATGTACATTGAATTATTTTTTTTTATGTATTTGATACAAGGTCATAGTGATCTTCCTGTTTTCAGCCTCTCCAGCAGTGAGATTATAAGTGTGAGCCACTATGCCCAGACCTGGTGGCTGGCTCAGTATGTTCAGGGGCAGGGCCGGCATGGCATGGGGTACAGGGGATCAAACCCTGGTCAATGCACTTGCCTAAGCAGGCACTTATTCTGCTGAGCTATCTCACTTGCCTGAAAAATATTTGGTTAGGCATTCTTTTTTATGTAGCTCATACTGGCTTTGGATATGCAGACAAGGCTTGCCTCAGACTCGTGTCAATCTTGCCTCAGCCTCCTCAAGGAATGTGATGTGTGTGTTAGGAAGTGGAGGTGACAATTATGCAGCGTGCGCTTCCTGACTAGCAAGCTCACTTGTGAAAGCTGAGAGAATAGTGCTGGGGGTGGGGTGGGGAGGAGCATATCATATCTGACTTATCTATATTAGGTTCTAAACTGAACTCTGGGGCCCTGCGGGATGGCTCACTGGTCTAAAGCGCCTGCTTGGGGAAGCTTGGGCGGCTTCAGGGACCGCGGTTCAATCCCTGGCACCACCACATGCTGCACCAGCCCTGCCCTGGCCAGCATGGGTTAAGCCGGCCATGAAAATGAGTGAATAAACAAAACAGGGGTTCTGAAACAAGATAAATAAATAAATAAATAAATAAATAAATAAATAAATAAACTGAACTCTGTTAAGGTGAATCTCATGTTAGTCTCACTTTAGTGGGAGTTGGCTATTTTAAGATTTAGGTGACTCATAGGAGACCCTAGAAAAAATATCTCTCAGCTTGTTCATTTTTGTCCATTTGTCTTTGCCCTGTGCAAGAGATGCAGCTCGGACCAAGAGCAGGAAAAGTCTTCCATGAGCAGAGCTCACTAAGTTCTAGCAGATTAGCATGACTAGAATATATAGAAAAGATGGTCCAAATTAAGAGTATGTGGAGAGTTTTGAAACCCTCAATCTTAACAGAGAAGTCCATTACGATTCAAAGATGGGATCTTTGTGGACTGAGGAAGGGACAGGTGCTGCCAGAGGGCAGAGGTACTTACTGGCCATCCAGCCAGTCAGTGGAGGGGGGGGTGGGTTCTTTCTTGCTGTGGAGTACAGCGTCATTCATTCTGGCAGTGCCATCTCTTCACCTGCTTCACCAGGCCTAGTGTCCTTGCCCACGCGGCTCCTGTTTCTGAGCTCCACTCACTCCTCCTTGAACTTGGTGAACTCGGAGGCAGGTGCCAGTGAGGGGTCCAGGGTGGTCTCCTATGACTCCTGTCCTACTTGGGCTGGCCCCGGCCAGTCCAGAAGCCCCACCCCTTGCTGTTCTCCCCTTCACAGCTCTGAGCTACAGGGAGTTTTTTGAGAACATCTTAATTTTGCACTGCCTTAGTTACTCTTCTGTGATTGCTGGGACAAATACCCAACACCCAGGAAAGGTTTATTTAGCTCACAGTTACTGGAGGTTTCAGCCCATATTTGCCTGGCTCCAAGTCAGATTAGCACATGGCAGAAAGCAGCAGTTCATGGTGGTGGAACAGGTACAATGTCAACCAGGGCAACAGAGAACAATAGAGAGTCTGTTTCTCTGTCTAGTAATACATCCAGGCTATCACCTGAGGCTGGGCAAGGTACACATACCCGTAATCCCAGAAATACTAAGACACATAATCCCAGTGGATCATGAGTTAATCTCAAACTACAAGTCCCCACCCCATGACTACATGAGGCTTTGGGGGGACAACTATACACAAACCATAACACACAAACTGTATAGCTATCGCTAACTATTTGATTCTCTTCAAAGACATCTTACTGGAGATAGGGAGATAGCTCGGCAGTCTAAGTGCCTGTCTGGTAATCTCAGGGGCAAGGATTTGATCCCCTGTACCACGTGCCATACTGGTCCCGCGCTGAGTTAGTCACCTAGTCTGGGTTTGGTGGTGCATGCCTGAAATCCCAGGGCTGAGGAGGCTGAGACAGACGGATCATCATGAGTCTGAGCTGTAGAGAGATCCTGTACAAATGATAAATAAATAAATAAAATATTTTAAAAATTTAGAAAAGATGCCTTATTAATTTATTTAGCAGAAGGGGAAGAAGAATGTAAAGATTTCTTGTCTTGTATTTAAAGCACCGAGAAGGAATAGAGAAAGAATTAATATATGTTACATAAATGTACCGACTCTTTATGATGTATATAATCATGTACTGTACTGCATATGTACTTAAAAAATTTAGAAAGACTTGAAGGCCAATCATTGCTCTTCAAGCACTCTACAGGCTCCTCCTAGATGGAACTGAGACAGTTATATCACTTTTTTCCATATTCTTTAGTTGCTAAATTTATTTAAGTGTTCCATTTAAAATAATTCGTGAGACTTGTTATGTACCATGCACAGCTAGGGATATAACTATGAGGGAGAGACCGTGGACATGTTTTATATCCTTTGTACCATTTAACTTTTATAAACTAACATCTGTTTTTCTACAACTTCGCTCCTGATGACTCGTGGTGCTTTCCTAAACCCATTTATTTACACTCTAGTATAAATAACCAATAATGAAGTACTAGGTTTAGAGCCATTTATATTTTTAAACTAACGGAACTCCTTCAAGTGAAAGGAAGAATTTTATTTATTTATTTATCTATTTATCTATTTATCTATTTGGCTTGTTCAGGCTGCCTTAAGGGCAGGGCTGGTGCAGCATGCAGAGCAGGGGATTGAACTGTGGTCCCCAGCGCCTCACTGAGTTTGCCCAAGCAGGCGCTTTAAACAACTGAGCTAACCTGCAAGCCCCGAAGAATTTTACTATTGCTACAAATAGTGGCCAAGATTTATTAAGCATTAAATATGACTCACACACTATTTCAGTGACTACATAGATTCACTCATTTAATTTTCACAGTAGTACTTTCAGGTTGGCACTGTTACATTCACCTCATGGGTGAGAAAACTGCAGTACAGTAAGTGATTTGTCTAAAGTTAGTAAGTCTGGGTTGGCAAGATAGCTCAGTGGTCTAAAGCACCTGCTTAGGCAAGCTGAGGCAACCATAGGTACCTTGGTTCGATCCCTGGCACCACATGCTGCACCAGCCCCACCCCTATGGCAGGCTGAGCCAGCCATAACATAAATAAATAAATAAAATAAAAAATAAAACTGGGAAACAATATCTTAAAAAAAATAAAGTTAGCAAGTCCATAAATAGTGGAGCTGGGTTTTGAGACTAAAGAATGTAGCTTAAGCAATCAGACTGTCCAACAGGTAATATAATAGTATAGATTATACAATATTATGCAAGAGTTATACCTTCCAAAGTTGACAATTCTCAGCCTATGAAATCACATATGAAAGATAAAATTTCTTTTTTCAAATTATAAAAAATCTAAGTGCTGTCTTCATTATTTTCTCATTGTTGAGACGACACACTTGATACCCACAGTTAAAAAAGGAAAGGCTTATTTTGGCTCAGACTCTGTAAAGGTGTCAGTCCATAGCTGGCTGGCTCCAAGGCAGGGTGGCAGGTCAGAGGGGCACTGCAGGGTAGGCAGGAGGTAGCATCAGATGAGCAGCAAAACAGCAGAAGCAACAGAGGCCTTTCTGTCCCTTCCATGCAGTCAGGCTGTACCCTTATTGCTTGGTGCTGCCCATACTTAGGGCGGGGCACTATTAACCCCAACATCACACACCCTAGGTCCAGGCAGGTGAAACTAGGCATCTGTGAGGCTCTAGGTAACATCTAGATGCAAACCGCAACATGTTGGCTGATTCCAATACAAGGAAAATCTCTTCATAGATTTGAAATCCATAGCAGTTCTCCTATCTTTGCTCCATATCTACTTCTGTGGGAGCGATGCAGTTCTGACCTTCAGAATTTATCTTTAGAAACAATTTTATTACAAGACATATTTTAATAATCTCAACTTTAATTAATTGGTATGCCAACTATTAAGCCATTGTGTTTTAGCTCCAATGACACCATATAGTTGGTATTTTTGGAACTAGAGTTGTCCCAATTGTTCTTTGTTGATTGGTTTCCTGCAGAGATCTGTAGGAAAAACCAATAGTAAAAAGAGTATTTTCTACTACCACCAGTGTTGCCTCAGAAATGCAACTTCAGCTGAGTTTCCAAAATATAGTCTTGGCACAAAATTTAGGAAGCTGACACGGCGCTCTCCCTGCTCCTAGAACTACTGTTAACAATTTGACTTGTTTCCTGATAATCTTTTATAAAAAACACTTTTGTGTACTTAATTATATTGCTGAACAATTGTATGCTCTTCTCAGCTCATTTGGTATTATAAGCATTCTAGTGTGTTATGAAAAATATTTACTATACTTGTTTCAGAACCTTTTTTTTTTTTTTTTTTTTTTTGTGGGACCAGGGTTCGAACTCACAACCTTGCACTTGCCCAGCAGGCACTTGTGCCTCAGAGCTATCTCCCCAGCCCTAATATTTACTATATTAATCACTTTCTTGTAATCTTTCATGTAGATATTTTATTCACACAGGCCCTAATGTGGAATAGTACGATTATTAATTTTTGACTTTACAGTGGTGTGAAAATTATATACATTAAACCAGTGAAAGCAGTACCGTGTGTTGTTGTTTTTTTCCAGGCTAGCAATATATACACAATACAGTAGTTCATGTTTAACAGCCACAGGTAGCAGGTTCCATTCTGCCATGTAATCACAAGGGTAAGCAACTGATAGTCTATAGTTTATTAATGTGTTAAGCTATGATGTTTGCAATTAGGCATATTTAATGCATTTCAAAGTACAATGAATTTATTGGGATCTAACACCATCATAAATTGAGCAATGCCAATAATCATTACAACCACTATTATACCTATTATTTTACTTTAGCTTTCACAATTCTGTGCGGTCATTGCATAGCTACACTTCATTTTACAGACAGAAAACTGAGATTCTGTTAAATGTCTTATTTGAGAACATAAAGCACTAAATAGCAGAATCAAGATTTAATACTTTCTCGTTGTTATTGTTACTACTAATAATAACCATCATCTTTAATTAACAGTCTGCTGTCAAGTAGTATAGCCAGTGAATTTCAGACCTGGACTTGTCCTCACTCCTCATTTTGTACATGGTGGTGTGTGCCTGTAATCCCAGAAGTTGGGGGAAGCTGAGAGAGGAGGACTGAGATTTCAAGCCTGGGATGGACAATTTAGTGGCTTAACAGCCCCAAAATACAAGTCATAAAAGTGCCTCAATTTATCTCAGTGCAGAAACCTTGGGTTTAATTCTTAGTAGTGCAAAAACCAACCAACCCACCAAGCAACCAAAAACAAAACGAAGCTTCTTCATTCTGTCATTTTGCTCCAGTAAGTCATGTCATAGCATCCCATGCTTCATGACTATCCTTCATTGTAATTTAGAAGGAGGAATGGTCAAGGAGGGTTTCCAGCAAAAGATCTGACTATTTATTTATTTATTTTTTTGTCTTTTTGAGACAGGGTCTCGCTGTGCAGTTCAGGCTGGCCTTCAGCTCAGTTTTGTAGCCCAGGCTGGTCTCGAACTCTCACCGATCCCCCTGCCTCAGCCTCCCGAGTGCTAGGCGTGCGCCACCACGCCCGGCTAAAGATCTGACTTTAATTAGACCTGAAATGATGAGTATGACTTGGCAATAAAGTAAATAAAGTGGAATGGATAGTAGAAAGAGTGAGCAAAGATATGAGGACAGGAAAAATAAGAGAGGAGTGTAGGATAAAGGCGGGTATTGTAACACAGAAGAAGCCATCACAAATGGAAACATTGAAAAATAAATATATTGTAAGAAACTGGGAAGCCTGATAGCATGATTTTCAGTATTAGGGAGTGAAGACAATTTAAAATTTTGAGGTTATTTTATGGTCTTTGTAATTGATAAGTCAGTTAAAATTTGCAATCTATCAGAATGAAAGTCTACTTTCACATAGAAACAGTATATGTCAGTTACTGTGGAGGACATTAAGAGCATGAAATAAGTGTTGAATTCAATTTTTTTTTTTTTGAGTTTCCATTTTTCTCTTAAGTCTAAACATTACATACAAACATACATATTACATTCCATATTCTCTGTATTTAGACATTATCACCATGGGACAGACCAGAAGTAATGTAGAGTAAAACCCTTCAATATTTACTTGATAATATTTGTACTATTATTCTATATGGAGGAAAAATCTCATTCTAATCTTAGCTCGATGTGAACTTACTCGTTGTTGCCTCAGGTTGAGACCTTTTGCATAACTTAAATGACAAAATACATTGTAAGATTCTCGTGCTTTGGAAAAAGTAAAGATCAGCCTCATTACTCTTACAGGATGGAAGATACAGAAGATATACATAGATTCCTAGATACATAAGAAATACCAAAGCTGAATCAAGAATATATAAAAATTCTAAATGAACCAGTATCAGTCAATGAAATTGAAAATGTAGTTAAAAACTTACCAACAAAGAAAATCCCAGGTCTTGATGGATTCATAACTGATGCTACAAGAAATTCAGTGCCAATTTTCCTCCTTAATGAAATAGCAAGGGAAGTAATTTTCCCAAACCCATCCCTAAAAGCAAGTGTTACCCTGATCTGAGAACCAGAGACTGACCCAATCAAAAAGAGAGCAATACACCAATCTCTCTAATAAACATAGATGTAAAAATCCTCAGTAAAATACTAGCAAGCAGAATTCAGTAAATCGTCAGGAAGATTATACACAATGACTACTTGAGACAATTCATCCTGGGAATGCAAAGATGGTTCAATATACACAAATCAATAAATATAATACAGCATATCAACAGAGCCAGATAAAAGTCACCAATCATGTGAATAGATGGTTGGATAGCTCCATAGAAATAGATGAAGGATAGCTCTTGATAAGGTTCAATACTGCTTCATGATAAAATACCCTACAGAAAATCAGAACAGATGGTCTTTACCTCAATCTGATAAAACCCATCGAAAAGAAAGCCACAACTAACATCATACTAAATGGACAAAAACTGAAAGCCTTCACTTTATTTTTTTTAATTTTAATTTAATTAAGGGCCCAGCAGGATGGCTCAGTGGTCTAAAGCGCCTGCAGGAGGCTGCAGGGACCACGGTTTGATCCCCGGCACCACATGCTGCGCCAGCCCTGCCCTCAGGGCAGGCTGAGCCGGCCATAAAAATAAATAAACAAACAAAAGCTCTGAAACAAGAAAAAAAAATTAAAAAAAATAATTTAATTAATATATTTATTTCTTGTTTCAGAACCTTTATTTGTTTATTCACTCATTTTTATGGCCGGCTCAGCCCGCCCTGAGGGCAGGGCTGGCGCAACATGTGATGCCAGGGATTGAACCACGGTCCCTGAAGCCGCCCAAACTTTCCCAAACAGGTGCTTTAGACCACTGAGCCATCCCACCAGGCCCCAAAAGCTTTCACTTTAAAACTTGTAACAAGACATGGTTTTAAAGTAAAAGCTTTCAAATTTTGTTCTTTTAGTATGATATTAGCTGTTGAAATTTACAGTATTCTGAAAAGGAGACCAAAAAAGATATCAGATAATGAAATGATATCCCTTATTCATGATTAGGGAGAACCAACACAGTGAAAATGCCATACTGCCAAAATTTTGTACAGATTCAATGTAATGCCAATCAAAATACCATTAGTATAAATCACAGATCTAGAGAAAATATTCTTAAAATTCATTCTGAACCAGAACAGACCTAGAATAGCAAAAGTAATCCTGGTCAACAAAGCAGGAGACATCACAATTCCTGACTTGAAATTATATTATCAAGCTACTGTGGTAAAAGTAGCAATGGTATTGGCAAAAAACAGACCAGAAGATGAATGGAACAGATTAGAAGATACATATACAACTACAAACACACTTAGCCACTTTATCTTTCACAAAGTGACCAAATATGTTCACTGGAGGAAAGATAGCCTTTCTAATAAATAGTGCCAAGAAAAGAATGGCTCTCCACATGCTAAAGCCTAAAGCTAGACTCATGTCTATCGCTATGCACTAAATTAAGTCAACATGAATCAATGATCTAAATATTTAGACAGAAACAATAAAACTACTGGAAGAGAATCTAGGGGTAGTCAGAGAGTTCATAAACAAAATCCAAACTGCACAGGAAACACTTCAAAGAATCAACAACTGGAATCTCATCTTACTGAATATCTTTTTTTTTTAGAATTTTTATTTTATTATTATTTTTTTTTCTTGTTTCAGAACTTTTGTTTGTTTATTTGTTTATTTTTATGGCCAGTTCAGCCTGCCCTGAGGGCAGGGCTGGCGCAGCATGTGGTGCCGGGGTTCGAACCGCGGTCCCTGCAGCCACCTAAGCTTTCCTACGCAGGCTCTTTAGACCACTGAGCCATCCTGCCGGGCCCTGAATACCTTTTTACATCCAAAGAAATCACGAACAGAATAAAAAAACCCATAAAATCTCAAAAAATTTTTAACTAACTGTCCCTTAAACAAAGGACTTCTATCTAGAACATACAAAAAACTAAAATAAATGTCAAGTCCCCCAAATTCAAATATGTAATAAAAATATGAAATCTGAGATGAATGTACATTTCTCAGATGAAGAAATACAAATAGTAAATAAGCATGAAAAACTGTTGAACATCCTTAGTAATTCCAGAAATGCAAATTAAAATAACACTAAGATTCCATCTTACTCCAGAAAGAATGGCTATCATCAGGAAATCAACCAATAACAAATACTGAAGGGGTCGAGGGGAAAGAGGAACTCTTCTCCATTGTTAGTGGGAATATAGAATGGTACTACCACTGTGGAAACTGGTGTGGAGAATCCTCAAAAAAGTACGATTAGAGGTACCATGTAACCCTGCTATTTCTCTTTTGGGTTTTTCTCCAGAAGTGAAAACGTTATACCACGGTGACATATGTGCACCTATGTTTATAGCAGCACAGTTTATTTTAGTTAAATCTTGGAAACAACCCAAATGTTCATCAACTGAAGAGTGGATAAAAATGATGTGGTATTTTTATACAAGGGATTATTTTTCAGTTATAAGGAATATAAATGAAACAAGTCAGACCCACATGTGTGAACATCATATTGTCTACATAGGATAAGAATCAAAAGAGAAAGTGAGGGGGCCCAGCAGGATGGCTCAGTGGTCTAAAGCGCCTGCTTAGGAAAGCTTAGGCAGCTTCAGGGACCGCGATTCGATCCCCACAACCACATGCTGTGCCAGTCCTGTCCTCAGGGCAGGCTGAGCTGGCCATAAAAATAAATAAATAAGCAAATAAAAGTTCTGAAACAAGAAAAAATAAAAAAATAAAATAAAATAAAAAATAAATTAAAAAAAAGAGAAAGTGAAATCCTAAAGGAACAATAGATACTGTGAAAGGGAAAGAAACTGCTAAAAAGGAAAAAAAAAAAAGTGGGAAAAAGGAAACAAAAAGAAAGAAAGGACATGGAATAGCTGTCATAATAATACTAATAATTTCTATTTGTTTATTGAGAGGAATGGTTAAGTTAACCCTTAACTTTTCTGTCCAATTTTTCATGCTTATATCTGGTAAACTGAAGGACTTCTTTGAAGATAACAATATGCAATATAACAACCATTGCTGAGTTCCCATCTGTCTCAGTTATTCTTCTCTTGTTGCTGGGACAAATACCTGACACTTAAAATGAAGGAAGGAAAGGTTTACTTAGCTCATAGTTACTTGAGGTTTCAGTCCATACTCAGCTGGCTCTAAGGCAGAGAGTCACATGGCAGAGAGCCACCTTCCATAGCTGTGGCAAAGAACAAGAGAGTAAAGGGAGTGGTAGCCGCTCAGGCAGCTAGCTGGTATCTCTTTCCTCCTTACATTGTAATGCAAATTATCTGCCCCAGCGCAAGTGCAGCACCCACACCCACAATAATCAATCACAAACTCCAGAAGCTACTCCAAGACTGCATGAGGTACTGGGGGGACACCCATTTACAATCCATAACATCATCATCCTGTTTTGAAATTCTATATAGTTTTGATTTTTCAAGAACTTTTTTATTCTTTTCAAAATAAGAAATAAAACTTCATTGTTTTTACCCATAGAAAACTTAACCTTTTGATGATAAATAATGTAATCATATTATAATAAAATTATGAGAAATGCTTATTTTTGTTTATTTTTGTGCTGGGACTTGAGCCCAGTCAGGGCCTTGCATTGCTAGACAAGTGCTCCTACAGTGAGTGGCACCTGCAGCACTATATTTAATAATTTTTTTCTTTTCATTGTCTTTTTGAGACAGGGTCTCTCTATGCAGTTCAGGCTGGCCTTGAGCTCACTTTGGTAGCCCAGGCTGTTCTCGAACTCGCACCGATCCTCCTGCCTCAGCCTCCTGAATGCTGGGATTATAGGCGTGCACCACCACGCCCAGCATATTTAACAATGTTGATTAAGATGTATCTCAATTCATCTGGATTCCATTAGTTACTAGAGTGGAATAAATGATTTTAGGCAGCTGCTTTTTTATTTGCCATAGGAAATCTTGTGTCACAGTTACTCCAAACTAATGTGGGTCCCCATTTAATTATCCTAACTAATTTTTAGATGATCTAGGAGAATCCAATCATAATAATTAATACATTATTCTTGAACAAGAAAAGACTCCCAAATTATTCAATGCAGACAACAATATGTATTGCATTTGCAAAACCAGTGCTGACGTTTTGATCAGCTGGCAACATGCTTGGGTGGAAGCATGTCCTTAACACTAATGACATTTATAATCTGACTTAATTTGTAGTTATAAATGTTTTAAAAATCTAAAAAGGAAAAAAAAATTGCACTAAAAAAACTACCAAAAAATAAATAAAAATTAAAAAAAAAAAACTACCAAAAAATGACACAGCAATAGATGTTGCATCCAGTCACAGACTGGACAGACAGAAAAACAGGCACACATAAAACAATTGTTAATAGACCAGAGTGTATTCAGATGTATCTGGAGTTAACAACAGCTCTTGTACAGTTTTTTGGTTTGAAACTATAAATGGACTAGTCAGAAATTTTTATATGTCCAATTAACATACATCTCTTGTAATGAGAATCAGAGTAAAAAATCTTTTACACCTGTGAAGAAAAAATAGTTTTTAAGATGGGGCCTAGGCTGATGGTTTGTCTGATTGGATACCCAACTATTCAAGTTTCTGATTTTTGCTTTGACAACCACAACTGATAGCCCAAACTGCTATTTTGATAGCTACATATAATTATTTCCTCTGAAGAGACAGACAGCTAGAGGTAATTTTCACTATTTCTAGGGAGGATGCACCCAGGCTAGGTTTGTGTATAGAAAGAAACTAGATCACACTCCTTGGAGATAAGTATGCATTCTAAACAATGAGAGAAGAAGGCCTGCCCAGCCTCCACTCTGTTTATGTATGACAAGCTTTTTTCATTTTGAGAAGAAATGAGGAGAAAGAATGTGTCTCTATCTCTTTTCCTCTGTGCAGAATCTAGAGTACTGCTTAGACTTCACCCCAGCCATTGTCAGCAGCAGTGAACTAAATGTGTGAGGAAGTGGCCAGAGCTGGGTTACCCACTCTTACTATGCACCTGGGCTCCCTTCCTTACACTCCTGTGACTCTTGGACCATATTTGTCCATAAGCTTTCCAATTTCAGAACATCTCCAAGAATCATGGCTAGTCAGCTGGTGAGATAGCTCTAGGCCAGTGAGATAGCTCAGTGGACTAAAGTGCCTGCTTAGGCAAACACATGGCACAAAGATTAATTCCTGTCACCACATGTTGTGCCAGCCCTGCCTCTCCAGGGAGGGCTGAGCCAGCCAGAGTCTGGGCATAGTGGCATCTACCTGTACTCCCAATACTGGAGAGGCTGAGGCAGGAGGATCACCATGAGTCCAAGCTGCATAGTGGGATCCTACAACAAACAAATACATTAAAAAAAAAAAAAAATAGTGGCCAGTCTGGCCAGTTCTTCTGGAGAGAAATCCTGATGAGAGAGGCAGTCCTCTGGGGGACTATGCCTATCCTTTAAGACCTGTTTCTATTTAAAGCTGGTATTAAACTCCTAAGTTTCCTTAGGAAGGTTTTGTTCCATCAATGAACTTACATGTGCTATAAAAGACCAACAGTGCTCCCTGTGTTATAAAAACCAATCAGCATGATTCTTGAGAAGAAAGGAAGATAAGAGGAGTTAATCTCCTGTTCTAAGGACTGAAAAGCAGAAAAATTGGGACAAAATTATTTACTTTTTTTTTTGAGAATTTGAGGATTAAAGCTAGACAATATTTAGAGTATGGCTCAGAGATAAGTGAAGATCAGCTTCCTTCTTGAAGGGTCTCAGGGTGGGGAACTCACTATTCAGGAGAATGTTAAACTTTAACTGCTTTTTCCAGTTACTTCTGACCTAAGCCAGAAAAAGTTCTAAGGGAGGGAACAATGTTAGTCCTCCATTCTTGGGTAGAAGGCTGAAATTCCTTTGAGTAGAAGTTGAATCAAACAATGGGAACAGAATAAGATGGAGTGTGAAGTAGCACAGGAGTCTCTTCTAGAATGTTCCATGAGTTTGTGTTTTGAGGAGAGATAGGCTTAAGTGTGCATATGTTAATATGACTGTATTGCAGAGAAAGATTACTTGCACGGATGGAACTTGTCGCTTTATTGGCTGATTACTATTCAGAGTAACCAGCTGATTACTGATTGTCCTAGTACTAAGCAAAGCTACATAGAGTGTAAGAAAATCACATTCTAATTCTTTCTCTGTGATAAAATGGAAACTAGTTTGGTGAGAGAACAAAATACAAAATATTTGCTACTAAATGTAAATCTATTGTCTTTAGCTTCTGTTAGTAATTTGGGATTTGAGCTGATGAAAACATCTGCATATTCAAAATTGTATTAAAGAAACATATGGGAGTGATATTTGTTCTTCAGTTGGATGAGATTTATTCTGCTTTATTCAGTCACTACAGATTTTAACACTCCAGTGGTCAGGTACCACGCTAGGTGCTAAAGATATACTGGTGAGAAAAACGTATCTCTACACTCATGATTTTAATCTGATTAGAAGCAGGGGATTTGTTTGTTTGTGATGCAGAATACTGAACATGGAGTTGGCAAGAACCTCATGGCTGGGCCCGGCGGGATGGCTCAGTGGTCTAAAGCGCCTGCTTGGGGAAGCTTGGGCGGCTTCAGGGACCGCGGTTTGATCCCCGGCACCACATGCTGCGCCAGCCCTGCCCTTGGGACAGGCTGAGCCGGCCATGAAAATGAGTGAATAAAGAAACAAAGGTAGGCCGGGCGTGGTGGCTCACGCCTGTAATCCCAGCACTCGGGAGGCTGAGGCAGGAGGATTGGTGCGAGTTCGAGACCAGCCTGGGCTACAAAAGTGAGCTCAAGGCCAGCCTCAACTGCATAGTGAGACCCTGTCTCAAAAATACAAAAAAAAAAAAAAAAAAAAAAAAAAGGTTCTGAAAAAATTAAAAAAAAAAAATATATATATATATATATATATTAAAAAAAAAAGAACCTCGTGGCTATTCTGCTCTGCATTCTCATGTAGTAGAGATGAAAGTCTAGACAAGTTTTGTTACTTGACTGAAATTAGATCAAGTCAATGGTATATCCAGGAAAAGAGTCAATTTCTAAGTTTACTTAACTCCAAGAATCCTTTTAGTTGATATTAGACTTTGTGTTGGTGATGTGCTGGGCCAGAAATATAACACAGTGCCTCCAAAAGTCACAGTGCTTGCCCTGAAGCCCTGGTTCCCCTCTAAGTGTCTGTGAAGCCGACATTGCCTGGACATTATCTCACTTTTAAGCTCCAGCAAGGTGCATTTGCATTACATTATCCCAGCAAAGCAAATATTTAGAATGTAAAGCAGCCACGGGCTGATTATTATTTCTAAATAAATGTGCTAGTTTAATAGATAAGGCATGTACCTCAACAATAGAGATGATACATCTTTGCAACCACTCTGCATTGTTTCAGCTGGCTGTGAGAGAAGTGCCAAAGAGCTGGAAGAATTAGGCTTCATGAATTATTCACTGGATTTAGTTTAGCTCTCTCATTATTTGTAGTGCTTCAGGTTCGTCCATGGTGCTGACTTAATTGCCTTATTTGCCTTAATAAGGGCAGGAATAATGACTTGGCAGTGTATCTGTTTGTATTAGTGTGGGCTTTTGTTTATTGAAATAAAGCCAAAGGTATTTTTAGAAATACACCCCCCTCAAAGATAGTCATGGCTGAAAAATATTACATTCTGTTCTTTGGGGCCTAAAACTTTTTATTTGTATGAGATATTTCATCTTTAATGAATATGGTTAATACAAAGGAGAGTATTAATGTTTGAGATATTACTGCTTATTCAGAAAATGCAGGTACAGTAGTCTAAATCATTCTAAGAGAATTCATCTTGCAATTAAAAATGATATTTAAGAGGCAAATTTCAATTAGTTAGATTGAAGGGTATGCTCATTTTCCACCACTGTGGCAAACTATCTGCGATAATTAAGTCAAAAGGAGAAGACATTGATCTCTGTTCAGAACTTTTAGTGTTCAGTTGGTTGACCCTGCTGGTTTGTGTCTGGGATGGCCCATGGCAGTAACACAAAAACTTACAGCACAGAAACCCAGTCACTTTGTGGAGAGCAGAGAAAGAGACAAGAAGAAATTCCAGTCCCAGAATCCACTTTACGGTCACCTCGCTCCTCCATCATGACCTAATTTCCTTTGCAGTACTCTATTGTATTAAACCTCTACATTTTTATCCAAGCATTGGTTGATGGTCACTTGGGTTGTTTCCCAGATTTAGCTATTATAAACAATGCTGCTATAAACATGGGTATTATAGAAGGAGGAGAGCTGGGTCAGAGTGAACTAGCCCTAACTTTCTGAGGAGTCTCCACCCTGCTTTCCAGTGTTTACAGCAGTCTACACCCCCACAGCCATGGAGAAGCATTTCTTTCTCCCTACAGCCCCACCAGCATTTGTTATTATTCCTGTCTTGATAATGGCCATTCTTTCCAGAGTGAGAGTAGAATCCCAGCATTGTTGTAATTTGCATCTTTTGGTTGACCAGTGATGCTGAACATTTTTTCACATTTGTTTGCTTTTTGTACTTCTTTATCTGGGAAGTGTCTTTTCATTTCAGATGCCCATTTTTGGATTGAGTGTTTAAATTTTGGGGGATTCTGATATTTTTGAGCTCTTTTTATATTCTAGATAGAAGTCCTGCCAGGTGTGGTGGCTCACGCCTGTAATCCCAGCACTTGGGAGGCTGAGGCAGGAGGATTGTTGGGAGTTCGAGACCAGCCGGGACTACAAAAGTGAGCTAAAGACCAGCCTCAACTGCATAGAGAGACCCTGTCTCAAAAAGACAAAAAAAAAAAAAAAAAAAGAAA
>PVJA010025859.1:0-30346 GCA_004027025.1 Myocastor coypus
TCTCTATCTATCTGTGGATATTTCTTTACTTCAAATACTATCAGTTCAGAGATTTCTTTTCTTGCTTCAGAGATTATTTCCAAATGATTTCCTCTATACTTTTCTGCAGTTGTTTCTTTACTTCAGATGCTATTAACTAAGAGATTTCAGCTGTGTGATTCCCATTTTCTTCTATTCTAGCATCTCTTGAATTTTTCTGGGTGAGCTCAGGGCTTAAGTTTGCATTTTGCTCCTTCTCTTTGTCATTTTTTATAGCACTGTCCCCTGATCTTTGGTGTAGAGCTTGGTGCAATTATACTTTTAGCATAATTCTTACCCAAAATAAATACTATGGTTAAGGCAGTTATACTTTTGTATTTACAGAACTACAGTTAGGAGCACTAATAAGGTGTAGTGATATTTAGCAGTTTGCAAATTTTTAACGAGTTTGTATTTTACACAGTATGAGCAGACCATATGTCTGTGTAGCTAAGCAGATATTAAACTGGGAGGTTGTATTTAATTTAGTTCACTTAAGTTCTATCTGATTACCTCCCCTTGATGAACCTTGAGTCTTCCAGGCAGGCTAGTTCACCTAGTTACTTGTTTGCCCCCTCTGTAGATGAAGCAATAAAAGAGAGAAGACACTCCCATAAATCTGGGTCCAGTAAAGTGTCTCAGCTTACTGGGTCCAGATCTACCAAGTTTGAACTGGTACAAATGTGCCCAGCTTGGAACAGGCTGCTGTTTTTAGCTTTTTCCTGCTGTAGCCTGTGGGAGTAAACCCCAATATAAGCCAGACCTGGGAAAGGTCTGGAGAAGATGTGCTGGCATGCACAGAGTAGGATGTCTCACATAGGCATGGCCAGAGAGGAGTCTGGAGCAGATCAGGAGGGCAGACGTAGGGCAGGAAGTGTCACAAATGTAAGCACAGCCTGAAATGAGTGCAGAAGCGATTGGTAGGGTGGGCCCCGGGGGCCTACATAATCATCTTTGTTTGTTTATTTCTTTATTTTATGGTGGGCTCAGCCTGCCCGGGGAGTGGGGCTGGCACAGCATGTGGTGCTGGGGATTGAATCTCGGTTCCTGTGGTTGCCTAAGCAGGCACTTTAGACTGCTGAGCTATCTAGCCAGCCCTGCATGATCATCTTATTGATGCAAAAACACTTCTGTCAAAAATCCAACTGCCTTTCATGACAAAAGCTTAGAAGTTTGTATAGAAGGAACTTACCTCAATCTGATAAATTTTCTATGAAAAATTGCTTGTCATTATTATTATTATCAAATGGGGAAATATTGAACAGGTTCCCTTTAAGATAAAAAATAAAGGAAGGTTTTTTATTTTCCTCATTCCTGTTCAACATGGTCCCTGAATTATTAGCCACCAGAGTCAGGCAAGAGAGAGAAGTAAAAACAATATGTATAGGAAAGGATGAATTCAAAGTATCATTATTTTCAGAGGCTATAATCCTCTGCTTAAAATATGCAAAATTCCACCAAGAGATCCTAGAATTAATAGTTAAATTCAACAACATGGCAGGACACCAAGTCCATGTGCAAAAATCAATAGTATTCTTATACATCAATAATAAGCTTACTGAGAGAGATTAGGGAACCAATACTTTTCATAATAGCATCACGCAAAATGAGATGCTTAAGAATTAAACAAGGAAATGAGAAATGTCTCTAATTATTACTATGGTACTCTATGGCCAAATAGCTCAGCAGATTGAAGCACTTGTAGGCACACACAGGGGCCAGGGTTCAATCCCAAAGCCTCTCATGCTGGTCTCAGCCCTGGGGCATTCTGAGATGGTGATTGAGACTGGGAGAGGTAGCACACACCTATAACTCCAGCTCTTTGGAGGCGTAAAGAGGTGGATCACTATAAGTCTGATCTAGTAGTGAGACCCTGAACACACAGTAGACCCTTCCCTAAAATAAATGAAATACATAAATAAAATACTATGGCATTCTAAAAAAGGAGATCAACAAGAACATCACAAAAACAGAAAGCTATCCACTACTGCCAGGGAGGACCAATATAATCAAAATGCCCACACATCCCAAAATGGCTTGTAGATTTAAGGCAATTGAAATCACAATACCAATATAATTCTCCACAGGGCTAGGAAAAACAATACTAAAATGCCTATGGAACTGGAAGATAATTAGAATAGCAAAAGCATTTCTGCTCAACAATAGCAAAGTAAATCAGGAGGCACCACAACTCCAGATCTAAAGTTATACTGAAAGATATACCAAAAAAAAAAAAAAAAAAAAAAAAAAAAAAAAAAAAAAAAAAAAAAAAAAAAAAAAAAAAAAAAAAAAAAAAAAAAAAAAAAAAAAAACAACAACAACAACAACAAAAAAAACAGAACAGCACTAACTTGACAACAGCAACAAAAAGAAATGTACAGCGAGGGAAAGAAACAGGAAGCAGAAAACAACCCTGGCATATTCATCTATTTGATCTTTGACAAAGGAGTCAAAAGTACACACTGGTGGAAAGACTGCCTTGTAAACCAATGGTACTGGGAAATTTGGGTATGTATGTACAGAGAAGTTAGTACGGTTTCATATACTTTTTCATGTATTCAACTAAAATCAACTTGCTCAAATACCTACATTTTAAAATAGAAACAGTTAATCTATTTGAGGATAAGACAGGTAAAACTCTTGAAGACGTAAGCATATCCAAGAATTTTCTAAGCAGAACCCCGGTGGAACAAGAATCAAAATGTGGGATCAAATAAAATTGAAGTTTCTGTGTTGCAAAGGAAATAACAATATAGTGAAGAGACAACTTACAGAATGGGATTTTTTTTTTTTTGCCATTTATTTCTAGCAGAGATTTAATATCTAGAGAACATAAAGGACTGAAAAAATTAGACCATACCTGAATAAAACACCTAATCAGAAATGAATAAATGAAATAGATGTTTTTTAAAAGAAGAAATACAAATGACCAAAAATACACGAAAAATGTGAAGTAAGTATGCATGCAGGATAGTTTCAGTAATGGTACTGCTGATTTCTGCTGGTCTACAAGGGGAATGGTTGATGCTGAATTTTTTTTTCTTGTTCTTGTTAACTCTACAGAACATTTTTAAAAGCAATTTTGCCTGCTTATATCTGGTATTCTACACAACTAATCTAAACACAACTTTATGCAATACAGCAACCATTTTTGAGTTTGCATTGCTTTGCTTGGTTAAGAACTGCATCATTTCTCTCTTTAAAAATGTATTTAGTACAGGGTCTACAGGGTCTCAGTACACCGATCAGACTTGTAGTGATCCTCCTGTTTTTCAGCCTTGCAAGTGCTGGGATTATGGGCACGCATCACCATGTGCAGTCTCAGTTTCCATCTCTGTGAACCCCAGGGGTGGACCTGGCACGGCAGGTCAGGGATGGATTCCCTGGCTCCTGAGTCTGCCTAAGCAGGTGCTTTAATCTGCTGAATTATCTGGCCGGCTCAATCTTTATGATTTCTAACATTTTTTTTCGAAATTTTGTATTCAGATAATAAAATAAATTTAAAAAACTAAAAATCAATTCATGTTTTAAAAAATTAAATGAAAATATCTCTGGCTATTAAAAAAATGAAAATCCTAGTGACATTGAGATTCCATCTCATTCTAGAAAGAATGTCACCATGTTTTATTATCAAGAAATAAAATAATAAATACTGGTGAAACTATCAGAAAAAGGAACCCTTCTACACTGTTGATGAGAATGTGAGCTTGTACAGTCACTAGAAATCAGTGTCGTGGTTCTTCAGAAACCTAAAAGTAGAAATGCTATATGAAGCAACTGTCCCTCTTTCAGGTATCATCCTGCAAGTGTAAAAGACATTATATTATGAAGACACACATGCATACCCTTGTTTATAGTGGCACAATTCTCAATACTTAAATCCTAGAATAGGTTTATGTCACTAAGAGATGAATAGACAAAGAAAATATAGCTTTTCCACTGAATGGAATACTACTCTTCCATAAAGAAAGATAAATCGGAGTCATTTTCAGATAAATGGATACTGCTTGAGATCACACTGCAAAGTGAAACAGATCAGACACGTGAGCTTAAATGTTTCATGGTTTCTTTTTCTAGGGGAAACACAATATGAAAAAACAGACCTAAATAAAAATAAAGAAAGAGAGATCTCTCCCTTTCTCATGTCTGTCTGTCTGTCTGCCTGTCTGTCTGTCTGTCTATCTAAAAGTCCACAGTCCCTAAAGACACAAGATCAACATAAAAGTCAAGAATATTTTCCGTATTACTCATGCTGAAAATAATAGAAATAATAGAAAATGCAAAACTATTTCACTGATAATGACAACATGATAATATATTTATGGGCTGGAGTTGGTGGCCTGAGCCTGTCACCCCAACACTATGGAAAGCTGATGGTAAGTATAAGCACAGCCTGGAGAACTTAGCGACTTAGCAAGAGCCTGTTTAAAGAAAGCTAGGGATGTAGCTCAATGTGAAGGTCCTGATTTTAAAACTAGTCCTAAATGAAAAGGTATGTATGGACACAGTAGAAGAGTGGTTCAGTTTAATTATGAAGACATGATATTAAATGTTGTTGAGGCATAAGATACTAAGTAAAATAAAAATACTTGCAGGTGCTATCAATCCTTGTACTTGTTTTTCTCATAAAATCTTGTGATTAGATGACATTTGAAGAAAGAACAATAAAAATACAGAGATGTAAAATAACTTACCTAGTGTTACATGAGCAGGAAGTGCCATGACCAGACACTAACTCCGGATCCTGTAGGCTGGAGTTCTCTTCCTCAGTGCTGAACTACATGGCTTCCACCTGGCCTGATAAGTGGAAAAGCAACACTACAACAATATAAAATCTCAATATTCAGTAACAAACAGTGTTTCTTCAACAGGATGTCTTAATATGCATGCCAATACTCAAAAATTTTATGTAAATGCAATATGTAAATACAGGGAATTGTAAATATATAAAGGTAGGGATTCCCACAAGAGTACATTCAATAAACTGAAGAAAAATTAACGAAGGACAGTCAACATCCATTTAAAGATGAAAGATAGGGCCAGCTAAATAGCTCCGTGGATTAAAGAGCAGGTAAGCACATGCAGGGGCTGGGGTTTGATCCCTGGGCCTACCCAACTGGCTCTGCCCCCAGGGCACACTGAGACAGCAATTGGGATTGGACATGGTGGCACATGCCCAGTTCTTGGGAGGCTGAAGGCAGGGAGATCACTGCAAGTCTGACCTAGTAGTTAGACCCTGAACACCCTATAGGTGTTTCCATAAAAAAGAAAGAAGGAAAGAAAGAAAGAAAGAAAGAAAGAAAGAAAGAAAGAAAGAAAGAAAGAAAGAAAGAAAGAAAGACAAAAGATAGTCAGGAGGCTTAATTCAGTAAATATTAAAACAAGGCCCACATAGGCTAGCATGAGCTTCCTGCTATCTTTCTAGCACAAAAAAACCAGTTCTTTATTCCCTCGGTCAGCACAAAAACAATCAAGCTTTCTATGTGTTAGTGTTTAGGTTGCCAGGCTTGTTAGAATTTTATTTCCAGAGTACAGGTATCTGTATAATAATTCTACAAAACTGTATATTTTTAAAAAACATATGGCAATGAGAAATATTTGGACACATCTTACACCAAGGAACAAAATCTGTAGTACGTATTTAGATAGAGATGTGTGAAGTCTTACTCTGAGTTTCCTCTGGCTTGTGCTATGGAAACCATAATTTTGTTCTCTCTCCCATCTTTATTCTCCCCATTCTGCATATGTGATTAATACTTCAAATGTGAATGAAGTCCCTAGGATATAGATTAAATAAATACACAATTTACATCATGCTATCCATCCTAAGGAATTTTTAAGTTACCGTTAATGAGACTAGGTAGGTGTTGTGAGGAATAACAGAAATAATAAATTTGTGTCTTCCTTAAAGCGACAACTTAATTATATGCCATTAATTAAATCTTTGAATATTCTCATATATACGTATAAAATCCTTACATCATGTTACAGTGTGATCTGGTATTATGTTAATCTGTGTTCTATTGTTGCTTCAAGATACCTGAAATGATCTGCAAGTAAGAAGCACGCATTTTGGCTTGGATTTCTCGAGGTGTAAGTCTGTGTCTCTTTGTCTTCTTGGCTTGGTTCTTTCGTGTGATGATGAGGGTAAGTGATGGAGGAAGTCTGTTTACCTCACAGCAACTAGAAGCTGAGAGCAGGTTTCTGGGGCCCCAGTTTCCCTGTTAAGCCCACTCTCCCAGGTGAGTAAATTCCTCTGAATAAACTTAACCTCCTGATGGTTCCACCAGGAAAGGCTAGTGAGCAATCCTTCTGCACACAGGTTGCTCAGTTTATACTAGATACAAATATTGTAGGCATCCTGTTATGGACCGAGCATTGAGTCCTTTTTTTCAGCCCTTGTGGGTCTCCAAATTATGCACAAATCGTTCTGTTTTCCAGGCCATGCTGTCACAAGTTGGGTCTTCTGGAATGTAGTCTGAGACGGGGGAGAGTATGAAGGGCATTTATTAGGAAGCGTTCTCAGGACTCATCTTTGTGCCAGAGAAGACAAGTAGAATATGTGTGAGCGAGAATTTGAGCCCTGAGGCTATCTTTACAAAGCTACCACTGATCACCTGGAGGCCCTTGGAAGCTAATATGGACCAAGAGTTGTCTTAAATTGGAGCTTATAACCCAATCATTGCCTGAGGGATCCCTGTGGAAATATATGCAACCTTACTTAAAATAGGTTTCTTAAACTGTGGCAGTCCCCAGAGAAACAGCTGGGAGAATGACTTCCGGATGAGTCCCAGATGATGCAGAAAGTCCTTATTCCTGAAATGAAGTTTGCATCTTGGTAAGGTCACCTCACACACACACAGATTTGTGTAAACTGTGGTTAACATTAGGGCTGGGTACTCATTCTATATTACTGTGATTTCTGTTCCTAGTCTCCGACATTGAAACCGAAAGGTAGAGATTCAACGTGAAGAATGAGCCTAAGTTCCAGCAGTGTTTCACATACCCATCACCTCTGAAAAATTTACCTTCCAATGCTTCCTGGGGTTGCCTAGAAGATTCCTTCTTTCCTACAGGTTCAGGAAAATTCTTCGAGAAAAGGTACATTCTTCTTATATTGTAACTTCCTGTCTCAGGACTTTCTGTTGAATACCACATCGTGCCTACCATACTACCTAGAAACTCTATTATTTCCAATGTCTTTTCAGAAAGAGTAGGCATTGTTTTGGGCCGGTTTTTCTAGGATTTCGCTGTTAAAAACAATTTAAGCCATAGTAGATATTAGGTTCATTTTATAAGTATAATACGAAAATAAGTAGAAAATCTTTCAGTTTTCTTTTCAAATGCTTCTTGGTAATGTAAAAATGTATTTTCTGAAGGCTCTAGGTTTTTTTGAAGGTTATTGGTCAGCTAACCAATTTTACAGTAAGAATGTAAGAAATATTTTTCTGAAACTTATGGCTTTTCCTAGGTCATTGGTTAGTTAATCCAAAATCAATTTATTCAATGATACCAATTATTTTTAAATTTCATCTCAAGAGCAGTCATTTAAGCTATAGTAAGTCTGTCCAGGCTGGGGGCTAACGGCAAAAAGGACTTGATATAGGGCTATTGGATGTAAGATAGAAAAGTCAGTTAATTGTGAATTTTAGATAAAGTGTACTTTTCTAGTATATGTCCCTCAAAATATTTCAGGCTAATCAGTACTAAAGTTAATGACGATAATATTATCAAAATAATACTTGTTTATTTGATAACTGAAATTCACCTCTGTGATCTTCATGTTTATTTGTAAAATCTGATAATGCTGCCCAGCAATCAAGCACTTCTGGTTTATTGACCTGCATTTGGACACAGTGTTCTCCAAATCATACCTTTTTCTATAAGTGTAGAGAAAGCAGGTTCGTAGCTGGCTTCAAGGAACCTTTTTTGTCTGCATGTTTTTTGGCATGCTGGGGTCTTTATGGTTTCTTTGATTGGTTCGCTCTATTTTTTATCTCTGCTTTGTACCCACTCCTCCTTTCTCCATAGTCTGCTCATTTTCCATAGTGAGGCATATTTTCAAGTCCCTGCTGGGAACTTGAACTTGGATTTCTGCCATTCATCTCGCATTCCTCATGCTTTACAACATGCATCTGTCCTCTCTCTAATGCAGCCAAGCCTTCTTTTGGTCTAAGACAAATGGTTCTTAGACCACTAGTTCTTATAGAGTACACACATAGAGAAATAAACTGTCTTTTAGCTTAAAATGTGGACTCTGAGGTCCTCTGCTTTGATATTACATCTGAAGTGTCCTGAGACTCCTTACAACTCTCCTGTGTGAGCTACTAGTTTCCATGATTTGGCATCTGTCAAATTTCTAGTCCATCTTTAGCTCTAGTTGTCTCTTTGACTATGCTCTTCTCTGTTGCCTCCCTTGCCAGTCATTAAAAATTTACATAGCCATTAACATGCTTCATGTAATTGACTTCATTTTTGTACTGAGTAAAAAAACAACAACAACAACAACAACAAAAAAAAAACAAAACAAAACATAGGATTTTGTGTTTGGTCCAACCTAAGTAAAAATACCAATAGCTCCTGTCGGTATTGTAGTTAGAAGCTTTAAAAATCTGGAAATCTAAGTCACAAGGCAATCTTGTGAGTTATAGTGAAGATTTTGATTTTTGTTTTAGCCAGTGAAATTATTTATAAACAAAAGATCTCCATTGACTTTTTGATTACACTGCAATGCAATACATAATTTATAGAAGTTTGCACACTAATAATACATTTAGTCTTTCCTGCTACCCTCAAACTCTCCACTATTATGTAGGTTACTACTATTAAGTTTTAGGCACCTCTAATATTTTGCAAAAAAGGAGGCCTATGGAATTAAACAGCTGATTGCAGCTAGGGTTTGAAAATTACCTAAAGTGTGATTTAGCCATCAAACTATATTTTGAAATTTTTTTCTTAAATAATGACATAATTTCTACACTGTGAATATATTTCTATGGTATAAACTATTTGGGATGCAAAATATAAAAGATAGATATTTATAAACGCTTTCACCAAAAATACACAGTTGTAAATGTTAAAATGATGCTATAAAATCCTAAGAATGATTCATAGGTATTTTAGAAACCATTCAAGTGTCTGTTTGTGTGTGTCCAAGTATTTACATCTTTCCATTCATCCATCATCCATCTGTTCATCTATCTGTCTGTCTGTCCATCCAATAAATACCTCATTGCTTATTTTTTCTTAGAAAAGAATGCTGGAAAGAGGAAGATCAAGAACCATCTTTAAGAACAAGATATTCTTTACCATTGTGAATATTTTTCAGACAAGTCCATTTTACTCATCTAATTCCGAAAAGACAGTCAATCTTTATTTCATGAAACTAAGAGTAAGGAAGTTCCTGATGCTTTATTATTATGTTGTTGCACAAAAAATGTTAGTGATCACTGTTTCTTAGTTCAGTTACTCATTAGGGAATTCTTTGCCTGTCAGCTCTTTGTTAGGCATACCGGAACTTGGGTGGTAAAAGAGAGTAAGTCACGATTCCCGCTATTCATTGCCCTGTGCTTATAATCAAAAAAACCGTGCTGTAGAAGGCATTAGCATTTATATATAGTTAGATGGAAAAGGCTCAGCAAACCCCACTTGGGAGAATTAGGCAGATTTCTAAGTGGAAAAAATCTCAAATGAGACCTAGAAAACATTGCTGTCCTCACTTTGGAAAGAGCACATTTTTAGAAATCTGTTGGAAATACATAGATTTTAGTTGTTTCGTTCATCAGTTCCCTACTGGAATCTATAGTTCAGTAGTATAAATAATCATTAGATCATTTCTAGTGAAAAGAGGATTCTAGAAGGAGAATTTCAAAATTAATATCCCTGAATATTTTAACACTTTTGACAGACTTGATGAATTACAGTTTAAAATAATTGAACTGATTAACATTCTTCTTTCTTTCTTTCTTTTTTTCTTTCTTTCCTTTTTTCTTTCTTCTTTATTTGGTGTAGAGTCTCACTATGCAGCTCAGACTTACAATGACCCTCCTGACTCAGCCTCCTCACTGCTGGAACTATAGACGTGTGTCATGAGGCCAGGTTTCGGTGGCTGGTATTTCTGGGGCCTCCAGCCGGCAAGGCATGAGGTACTGGGGATCGAACTCAGGTCCTAATTCTTTCCAGACCAGAGATTAGATCTCCAAGCTATCTCCCCAGCCCAAAATTCTTACTTTCAAGAAATAAAAAGCATAGAGGGAAACATATCAAATACATCATAAGGCAAAAAAAAAAAAAGAAAAATTGGAATGGCTTTGTAGAATAAACTAATCTTTAAAAGAGGACAACCAAGACATTTTTAAAAAGAGAAAATGTGCAAAAGGATCAAAAGGCCAAAACAAAACAAAAGTCTAAGCTATCTAGCCCATCCCCCTCAATCTAATTCCTTCCAAATATTGAGACTCTACGTGGCACAGTTATGTCTTCATGTGCCTACTTGTATGCACCAATTCCTCAGTATTTTGGTTTTGAATGGGCTATCATTCAGTTCTGTTGGTATTTATCATGAAAAAGCTCTTAAGCAATCTTTTTTTGTGGTTAATTGTACCTCTGCATTCCTTCAGCATCTTCATTTGGTTCATAAGTGGTTAGTGTCCGAAATATTTATGTTAACTGACTCATGTGATGACAAATTATTGGCCAGTTTCTCACTGTGCACGACCCACTCAACTTCTCTCTCTCAGTTGCAGCTTTGTATTTAGGAGCTGTCTCAGCTATTTTACTCTTTTTGCTGGGTCAAATACCTGACACTCAAAGTGAAGGAAGAAAAGGTTTATTTAGCTCACAGTTACTGGAGATTTCAGTCTGTACCCAGCTGGCTCCAAAGAGGAGTGGTACATGGCAGAGTGGCCGTAGCTCAGGCAGCTAGCTAGCCTCTCTCCCCTCCTTACACTGTAATGAAAATTATCAGTCCCAGGGCAGATGCAGCATCCATACCAAAAACAATGTATCACAAACTTTCGAAGCCACCCATTATTGTGTGAGGCTTTGTGGGGGCAAATAGATACAAACCATAACGGGATCTTCTATTTTTTCATGTCTTATTTTATTTATTTATCTATTCATTTATTTAATTTTATGTATTTTGTAGAGGGTCTTACAGCACAGCTCAGGCTCATTGTGATCCTCTTGTCTCAGCCTCCCCAGCACTGGGATTACAGGCATGTGCCACCACACCTGGTCTTGGTGGCCAGCTTAGAGCGTCTCAGGTGCAGGACCAGCTTGGCCTGTGGGACTGGAAATCAAACCCAGGTCCCTGAGTTTGTCAAAGCAGGCGCTTAGTACACTGTGCTATCTCACTGGCCCTTCATGCTTTATTTTAAACAAGAGTTTCTAGCTCAGTACAATGAATGACCCGACAGAGAGTAAGCCTAGACGGTGGGGTAGCTAGCCTGTGGCACTTCGGTGGCAGATAGAGGCCAGCTTGCATCCACGATATGCCACTGGCAAACTGCATGACCTTCAATAACTAAACTCTCTGCTGAAAGTCGTACACAATCCCAATACCCATCACAGTGACTTGTTATGAGGAGTCTGGCAGCTAATGTCCAGAGCAGAGCACAGCGCATCCAATGAGTACTCAACAATTGCTGGCAGTTGCTTACTGAGTTTTCAACTTACAGTTGAGTTTTTTGCCTTTGTATCATTTCCCGTTTCACATCAAGGATGCCAACAGTTTACGGTTGCTGTTAATAATGTGTTCAGGACTGCGACTGTATTTCTTTTTCTTGATCTGCTGATCCACGTTTCTTCCTCCTGAAGTCTCTAAATTCTATGTCCTTAGGGAATTAATTTTCTCCCAGTTTTACAGAAAATTCTAAGCAATGCCTTATGAATTTCTTTACTTTTTCTAGCTTTTGCCTTAAGACATGTCAAGTGGAAGATCATCAGAAAGTATTTTTTATCGTCTTATGATTCAGTTTTAGTATGGGTATCTATTTTTGTAAACTCAAGAATTTTTATTTAGCCTTTATTAGAAAAAATAGCCAAATAAAGAGGAAAGGTAGCTTGTGGGAATGTAACTAAAAATTTTACAAAGACTGCCTTTTACCTTTATCACACAGCGTAGTCAGGTCAACCCCACAATGCAGGTCAAAGTGATCTTTAGGGCTGTTTTGTAATGAGGGAAAATGAAACATTTTACTTTACTCAAAATAACTCTTGTGCTTCATAAGTGTTATATATTTTAACAAGGGGTCTTAGAAGGCAGAGTAGGGAACATTTTCATTAGAATATCATTTCTTGTCTGGGGAGATAGCTCTGTGGCACAAGTGCCTGCCTGGCAAGTGCAAGGTCGTGAGTTCAAACCCTGGTCCCGCAAAATAAATAAATAAATAAATAAATAAATAAATAAATAAATAAATAAATAAATAGAATAGAATATCATTTCTAAAATATAATGACAAGGGAGAAATCTTGGACAAATCAGTTTATTCGGCTTGGATGGTGATCACTTCAATAACTCCTCATGCTTGTTCTAAGAGAAATAGAGAAGGTGACCAATTTCAGATAGTGACAATGTATACATTTGAGAAGTAAATAAACCTGTGTAATCAAAGGATGGCTTCACTCTTTGTTTGAGTGCTCACCAGGAACACAGCACGACAGCAGTCACACCCACCGCCAAAACATCGACAACAGCCAAAACCCTCATTGATTCAGAAGCTCATCAATTTTGTAAATTTACTCATGTTTCTTCCAAGGCTGTAAGCCTCACAAATGCAGAGACGACGTTTGTTTTGTTCAGCACTACATTTCCACTAGTTTCTGGCACGTAGGAGCCGCTCAGCAAATATTCATCGACCGATATCAGTGAAATGAAATGAGGAAGGCTGTTTTCTTCTCCTGTCTCACTTCGGATAACTTTTTTTCCCCATAGTAACCCACCTTTGTGCATAAATCCAGCTGCCTTTTGCCATCGGATGGGCACTGCTGCTTTGGTCCTCTGCGCAGTGGAGTGCGGGGGAGCACTCACAGTGCCTGGGCTCCGCTCCACTTTCCAGCCCTCTGAGCCTTCGTCCCTATCGTGATGCTTTTAACACCACCCATGCTTCCTGCTTCGGCGCTTCCTTCCAATTCCATATTCTTTTTAAAAGCTCACATCAGATCGTGTTACTCTCCCAATCAAAATAGGTATTTTCTCTTAAGAACATTCACAACAATGATGAAAGCTTCACAGCTTGATCTCCAGCAAATTTCATGTTTGAGTAGCGTGTGTCTGCTTAGAAATGCGTTCTTTATGGCAACCGAATTGCATAGCAATACACTTCTCACGTTCTATGATTTGTGCTCGGCCGCTGGAGTATAACTTGCCTAATTCTACCCATGCTTTCAATCGCAATTCCACTTATTGTTAGATACATCGGTATTTCATTTGTCCTCTAGGTATATTGTGGAAAGAAGAAGTAACTCACCTTGAGCGTTATTGGGGGATATTAAGATTTGTAGCAACAACCAAAAGACAGATGTGTATACAAATGAAATAATTCAGGTGAAAATTACAATGTTTTAAATTTGAATTGGAAATATTAGTATAAATGTGTGACATGTTTCCTTTCTAAAATTAATATTTTATGGTGATGACTATGTTTGAGAGTGATGAGAACTTGGTAGCAGGGATACACGCCACACAGAACACTCAGCCCTTGTGTTAATTCCAGCAAGGGGCCAGGGAGATAGCTCTGTGGCACAAGTGCTTGCCTGCCAAGTGCAAGGTCATGAGTTCAAACCCTGTTCACACACACACACACACACACACACACACACAATCAGAATGGAGATGGCTCAGAAGTCTAAAGCACCTGTTTAGGCAAGCTTAGGCAACCACAGGGACCACCGTCTGATCCCCTGCACCACATGCTGTGCCAGCCCCACGCCCAGGCCAGGCTGATTAAATATATGAATACATTAAAATTCCAGCAAAAGTAGACTTACCACAAACAAGAACCATACACTTCAGCTCTTTCACTTGCGTGTGTACCAGGCCTTCTCTGTGCTCACGTGGTCAACTTCTTTCCACAAGATGCTCAAAACTGAAATGTTTCTCATTGCAACTAGTTTCCCTCTGACTCTCCCTTTGGCATCCCTTTTCTTTGGGTGGATAGCTCTGGATTATCCATTTGGACTTTGGAGAACATGTGCAAGGAAATTTGACTGGAGGTAGAGTTATAGGGATGGACCATTTGGATACATCTTGGACTTCCTTCATCTTGTGCCTGCCTGTATCATATATTGTAAGTTGGAAAACGGCTCAGGTTTATTTGCTGAGTCTATGAAAAGACTCTTATTTTCATAATATTTTGGCCATTTCATTTAGCAGAGATAGATAAAAACAGGATTTTGATGCATGCTTTAGTAAAAAAAATCATATGTGGAAGCTAATTTCATTTTTTGGAGTTGTTTACTTTTCAAAACTGTTAGCAGTGCTAATAGATAATCTACACATTCCTGTCTTTTAAGACTTAATTTTATATATATCCCTATAGTATCCACTTTTCTTTTCATTTGCATCTCCAAATAACTTTCTTTGAATCACAGTTTATGGTTTGTAACCTGTCAATCACAATAAAAATTAATATTGTACTTATTATCTGTTTCTTTAACATAGAAAAAGGAGAAAGACATTAAAAATAATCTTTCTCCAGCACCTCAGTATTTGTTAAAGTAATAGTTGTAGATATTTTTTCTATGCCTAGTTAGTTGGATTAATTTATCTTGAGCATGTAGCATCATAATTAATAACTGGCTCAACTATTTTAGGAAATTTTATAGAAAGTCCTTCTGATCACAGGAATCTCAGGAGAACTGACTGAGAATAGAGAATCCCATTTTCGTTCTGAGAGCTGTGCTCAGTGCAATCCAGACACAGCCTTATTACAATGACTTCCCTTCTTCCCCCAAGGGACCATCAGTCCACCAATTTGGAATTCAGTGTTGGAGAGAAAACTTCAGCCTCCTGGTAAAGAGAGCTCTGAGCAAACTTGTGGGATAGCTAGGCAACTCTGGACATGACTGCGGACTAGCTATTCACCCGGCAAAGGAGATGAAAGCAGGTCTGGTGTGTGTATTGGGAGGGTAACTGTGAAACACGTAAGGTAACTTGCAGTCCAACTTAACTACTTTTGCTAAAAAACTGGACTATTACAGAGCAAAAATAGAAGGCTTATTATATAATCAACATCCAATATAAATGGTAGCTATAGTCATGCTAGTATTTTCATGGGAAAACCAGTGACTGTTTCCTGCTTTTTACATTTTTGATAAGCTTTACTAATTAAAATTTGCCAGAGTATGACTGCTTCAGGTATTTACTCAAAACATAGAATTTTGGCTGTAAACTAGACTTTCTGAATCTGAATATTCAGGGATTGTGATGAATATCTGGAGCATGTATTTAAGGAACACTAAGCGCAACAAGACATGGGCAGAAAGGCCAGTGGGTATATAATGTATAGCATGAGAATAAATCACCAGAATGAGTCCACAGTTTCCTTAATATAGACAATGATGACCATAGTCTATGACTTTGAATTTATTTACATTTCTACATTTTGATGACCTATTTTCTTAAACACTGTGTTTCTTAATTTTCAACTCTTTCTTAATTTTCAACTTTCAGCTTTTCTGTATTCTACCAAGCTCAGTGGATTAAAGCACCTGAAAGCAGTTTCAGGGGCCAGGGGTTCGATCCTCAGGCCGGCCCATGCCAGCCCCACCCCCAGGGGCCTGCTGGGACAGCAACTGAGACTATGCATGGTGGCATGCATCTGTAATCCCAGCTCTTGGGAGGCTGTAAACAGGTGGATCATTAGGAGTCCCAGCTAGTATGAGACCCTATATTTTTTAAAATATAAAAACAAAATTGAAAATATCATTTCCACATTAAGTCTGAGGCATCCGATATTGAGAAAGACAGCGATGTTAAAGTCAAGTATCTATGTAATAGTATCACTAAGCTTCTCTTCTGGAGGGTTAAGAACTTAAGTGTACAGACCAAAAATTAGAGAAAAGGAAGGGCTACAAGGATAGCCAATATTTTGGCCTTAGTCCTTTAAGGTCAGTGAGGACTCAGGACATAAGCAAAAGAAAAAAAGAGCAAGAGTACAGAAGAGAGGCTAAGGAAAGTGAAAGGAGATTAAAAATCCAAGATAGAAAAGTGGGAAAAGGCAGGAAAATGACAGTTGTGACATAAGGTCTTCTTATTGTTTATTCTCTGGCTCAATTTAAATTTAACAACTAGGTTAATTATTTAGTGCATTTTATTTATTTATTTATTTAATTTATTTTTGAAGAACCTGGGATTGAACTCAGGCCCTTGCACTTGGCCAGGCAAGCACTTTATTTAGTATATTTAAATTGGCCTTATTTTAAGTGCTTTTACACAATACCTAATGTTTTATATTCACTTTAGCTTATTTTATGTAACTAGTACTGTGCTCTATATTTTGTTCCACATTTCCATTAAAATTCCATGTTCTTATCTTTCCACATGGAAGCATTCAATCTTAATGTACAGTCATGAGAGACTGTTATTTTATGATCTTTTCCTTAAAAGCTTGATTGAAAACTAAAAATAAATAAATAAATAAATCCATCCATGCTCTTTAGAGTCATCTGAGTACCATGTGTGTATTTGTCTTTCTTCCAATTGCAATACAATCCAGTTCACATTGCACTATATAATTCAGGATATCCAAGTTACTCTAATTTTCTCATCAGTGCAAAAGGTGCTGGGTAATCAGCAGCGCCGTTTGCGTTATGGCTTTGGGAGGGCACAGTTTTCTTTGAATGCTGGGTCCTAGGATCCTGCCCGTGCTGCAGGCCAGCTCGTAGCTCAGGGCAGTTGTCAGCAGCTATGGCTTCCAGCAGGACAGGCTGTCTGCTAAAGCTGAACGTCACTAACTTTACGTGATGCCTTTCGTTTTCCTACCCTTTGTCAGCATTGTGCTGCAAGAAAAGATTTTAGTTTTAATTTGCTTGTTTTAAATATTGTAGAATTTCAGCACTGTGCACGTGATGCTCAGCGTTGGAATTCTGGTTTTTTTTTTTTTTATTATTTACTTATGAGCAGAATAGATTTATTGGGGGGGAAGAAAACTCCTGTCCAAGGGAAGGATAGAAGGGAGTCCTGAGATGGTGGTCCCTGGGAACCTCTCTCAGGAACATTTATAGAGGCAACCATGTAGTGAGGTGGGTTTTCTGAAAGGACGCTTGTCAAGTACCCTGGAATCTAAATCATCCCGGTGGCGCTTGCGAGGAAAGAAGTCACGGTGGGCTTCGGCAAGCTGTTGCCCCAGCTCCCGCGCCTGCCTTCCCTGTTGACATTTACATCTGAGATATTCTTATGTAACCTAGTTTATGAAAGTTCTTTCTCAGAGAGATACAAAGTTGAAAGAGATTCTCTGAGCACGGAAAGTGCTTCAGGCGTATCTTCTTCTGGAAAAAATAACGGAGCATGAAAGGGAATAGGTAAGTGGGAGTCCCATTAGAGGTGATAAAAGCTAGGGCAGAAGGAAAGTATTTTAACTATCCTGGGTCAGCCCTGCAATGCCTCGCAGCAGGATCGAGATGGGACATCACAGAAACAGTCGGGATGAAGGAGGAAAGTCGGTGGAAACGCGCATGCACTCCGCCCGTGCCTACCCCAGCCATTCCAAATGTTGACAGTATTTTTTTTTTCCTTTTGAATCTAATGTTAAGTGAGAAATGTGTTTTAAAATGGCTAAGAACGGGCCTGGCCGGATGGCTCAGTGGTCTAAAGCGCCTGCTTGGGAAAGCTTGGGCGGCTTCAGGGACCACGGTTCGATCCCCGGCACCACATCCTGCGCCAGCCTTGCCATCGGGGCAGGCTGAGCCGGCCATAAAAATGAGTGAATAAACAAACAAAGGTTCTGAAACAAGAAAAAAAAAATGGCTAAGAAGAGCTTCAGAATGTAGTGTGGGATCACAAATAACTAAAATTAACCTTAGCATCCTCAATAGAGGCACAAGGGAGTATGTTTTCAGGCCAATTTTTTAGTCCACTGATGAGCAAAGATAACTGACTAGTATTTTATCAACTTTATTTCTTTACAAAATGCCCAGCAGTTGTCCTATGTAAATTCTTTCTGAAGATTTTTTATTTAACAAGCATTGCTAATCTTACCTCTGCAGCTACTGAGAAACTCAACTTCTATATTAATTTCTCCCTATATTGTTTTAGATGAGGGCATCTTGGTTATGGAGATTAATAGTTTTCACTGTGACAGATCAGCACCTGTCCACAGTATACATTAATAAAGATAATTTGGGGAGCTCTTTGGATAACATTATTGGGTGGGAGAGATTTGAAATAAGCTAGCCCATGTCTGGAAACATTCACAAGTAAAAACCAGCCCAATTCACCAGTCAGTGTGGAGAGAGTGAGGGAGAGACTATGAACATGCCTTCAAGAGGATGATGGGTTGCTCAGGACTTGTCTCTCCAACTCACCTCGTCCCAGAAGGCGTATGAGACCCTGAGGACTGAGAATCTATTATAAATAACTTTTCACTGGAGGCAACGGGAGCAGAGTTGTTACAAGGGAGAGGAAGAAACGCTATTGGGGTAACAAGGGTGAACCCCGGGGACCCAGGCGGGAGGCTCAGGACACGTACAGCGGCTTTGGCCCAAGAGGAGACAGATTTCAAAGTGGGAGCTTAGTCCCACACCAGAGGCTCATGTCTAGCTTGCCTGCATTTGAATTTCAGCACTGGCCAGAGAATTTTGGAGGAATAAAACGGCCAACAATCCTTCAGTTTAGTTTGCTAAAGTTTAGGTGAGTCAAAAGCAGTAACTGGAATTCATTTGTCTGTGAGAGGAAAGAATTGGTGAACACTGTCAGTTGGTAGCTGCTATCTGATCTTGATAACAGTGGGAGCGTACTTTGAAAAGCTTTCAATTACATTTATTCTAAGGTAAAAAAGCATTTAATTAAAGATGTCACATATAAAAGAAGAGCTGCTGAAAACAATCACGTTGAAATTTTTGTTATATTCATGTTTATATATCAAAGTAAACTACTTTTGCACAAAAGACAGCATTTATGTATGCTGCTGCTTCTCTGCTGTGTTTCATTTAACATTTTAATTTCCTATATTATTAAGTATATTTTGCCCAAGTCTGCAGGTCTGTCATCCTTTTCCTTATCTTTCAAGCTGAAATAGACTCAAACATCCAATTACTCATCTAGGAAATCTAACGAATGCTCTGTATGTTTCTGGAAATTCCTGAAGAGTTTATTTTTCTCCAGGACAGTCGGGTTCCTGCTTCCTGTCAGCTTTTGATGCCATCTCTGCCTTGCCACTCCTCGGCACATCCTCTTCGCCATGCAACGTTACTCTCAACAGCTTCTAAGGAATTTATTTCAAATTTACCAGCTCGAGACTGTGCATTTATACAGTTTACTAAAGACTTATACAATAGACGGAAATATCTCTGTGGGGAGCACAATAGAAGGTATACAATGAGATTTGAGGTGTTATTTTTCTTAAGATCTAACATAAAGGTGTTTTACTAAACTTCAATCACTCTCTTTCCCAGAGGAATTCTTCTTAGGCTTAAAATAATATTTTATTGTCTACATAAAGATAGCTGAACCATCTATGTTTAGTTGAAGAGCATGTGTACCATACCATTGGGTAGATATAAAGTTTAGACATAGTTGAGTCAGTTTTGCAACAGGTCCCTGTCAGTGTTGGAAAATGCTGTGGAATAGCACTTAGCACA
This sequence comes from Myocastor coypus, assembly GCA_004027025.1. Taxonomy (NCBI): domain Eukaryota; kingdom Metazoa; phylum Chordata; class Mammalia; order Rodentia; family Myocastoridae; genus Myocastor; species Myocastor coypus. Next base: position 19,819 of record PVJA010025859.1, read on the forward strand.
GCTCAAATTAGAAGGATTAACTTAAAAATAACTTAGACCTGAATCTGATGGGGTGAATAAGATTTATCCAGGAAAGGAAGAATGAAGCATGAATATGGGGGAAACAACTGGAGGCAGGTTTAGGATAACAAGGCAAGGACAACTTCAAACAAGGGATGCTGGAATCCAGAAGTGAAGTAGACACGATACGAAAATGAAAAGACACATTGGAAAGCTGGGTGTGTGTGTGTGTGTGTGTGTGTGTGTGTGTGTGTGTGTGTATGTGGCCAATGCTTGTAATCCCAGCTCTCAGGAGCCTGGGACAGGAGGATTGAGTATACAGTCAGCCTGCAATACCTAGGAAATCTTGTCTGTAAAAAACGATAAACCCATGAACTTTATGCAGTATAGATAGGATTATGATACTAATTTTCCTAATAAAAGAATACCATTGATGACAGGATGGCTGGCGAAGAACTACGGCTCTAGAGCACCATCCAAGCCCCCAGGACACTAGGCAAGGCTTTTGTCTCATTCGATCCCACTGTACTACAGGAGAGACTCCTGTTATTCCTTCTTAGTTGCCTCTCTTACTTTCTTTTTGGCTCTCCTAATCTACACCAGAGGCACCTTCCATCTGCAGTTCTCTTTGCCAAGAATCACCCAGTACAACGTGAACCTTAATAATATCTTCACTCCACAAATCTCAGGTATTATGAATGCATTCTTTTGACTAATTTTTGCTCTTTCCACCAAGCAAAGCTAACATTTCCTCTTGTAAATATTTCCATACCTGGAATGCTGTGCTGTAACTATTTTCTTCTGGGATCCTTGAGGATCTGTGTCTCGTGTCTCTGAAGTTGCTGTACCAGTACATAGCAATGACTCGAATAAGAGACTGTAATACAAAAATGGAGCAAAAGTGCAAAATTGCATAGGAAAATCCTTATTTAGTAATTTGGTAGTAGAGAGGAAGTGAAGGTGTACAGGATCTCTCTGTGGGAAGGTTACCATTCTATTAAAAGATTTAGCTGCTCAGTTTCAGGCTTTAATACTCTTTTCCCTGAGGGTTTGGTCCAGTAGTTAGCACATTTTTCTCCACAACTCTAACGAGCAACTGGAAACAAGCTGGATTTCCACTGTAGGCTGCAACTTTAGAGTTTAGATGAAGACATCTAGACCTGGAACACATTGTGTTGGGCTTAGGTTATTATGTCTGTCACAATGGGAGGTAGGGGTGAGCTGTGATAATTCAGGGCTTTGAGGTGATTAGCACACATGGGCAGTCTCATCCTTGACACAACTCTTTCAGAGGATGTGCAGTGTTTTCCGTCACTGGAGTTTGGAAGACAAATCATACCAGTAGGCTTTCTGTAATAATCACAAGTTAGAGGTGATATTTTCAATGCTTCTGTATGATGTTATCAACTTGGAAACCAATCCAGGACTACTCAGTCAAGTAGTTTCTCAAACAAGAAATGCTCTGGCTTTTAGAAACCACTTTGGCAAAACTTCTTCTGGTTGGTCAAGGGATTCTGTGCAGGCCAGCTACTTTGATAGTTTTCTGAATCCTTTCTTGGAGAAGTAGGTTATTGCTAAATATCTGCCAAGACACGGTGGCACTTCTTACAGTCACAGCAGCTTTGTTCATCCCTTCAGGGCTGTTTTAGCGGTGTTCTTCTTCAAACTCCAGTGATCTCATACTTTAAGAATGAGTTTTAAGAAAGCGTGCAGAATTCTAGGAGAATATTTAGAAATGATTCCTTTAAAATGCTCAACTATATTGAAAATTGTGAAGAGGGAAAGATATTTTAAAGTACTTTAGAAAGATATGTTTCATTTAATGAAATAGTAAACACCAAGCATTTTGACAGTGGCTTACCAATGGCACATTCTCCGTGAATGTTTGTAAAGTGATTCCAGCAACTACTATACTTGTTTAGAGAATAATAATGACATTTATTTATTTAAAAAGGAATACTGTCTTTAAAGTAGTGTGTGAGCAATACCTTGGAGGTGAAGAGAACATATTAGAGTCATTTATGATTCTCAGAATTAAATATAGTCTCAGGTAGAATATTCTAAGAAATCTCAGTCATCATAGATTTATCCCATTAGTTGAAAATGCAGAATTTTTCCTATGTTTTATGCTAAGACATTGTTTGCGCCTCTCGTCGGTCTGTGCCTGTTGCTCATTGATTTCTCTGATGCCTGCAGGAATGAAAGGATGCTAGCAAAGCGCTCTCCTTGGGCATCACCTTTGCTGTCATCCTGCTTCTGGACTCCACTCTTGCTATGGACAGTGAGCAGCTTCTGAAATAGCACCTGCCAGCAAACAACTGTTTCTCGAAATCTCAATGTGACATTTTCAGAAACAGATGAGCTGGGGGAAGACGGTTATTTTATTGACAGGATACATTCAAGGTAGGCCACAAAATTTTGCTAGAAACACAAGCACATGCATGTGAATCAAGAATTCTTCAATTAAAAAAAAAAGGGGGGCGGCGGGGAAATAGCTCAGTAGAATAAGCGCTTGCCTGGCAAGCACAAGGACCTGAGTTCAATCCCTGGTCCTGCAAAACAAAAACAAAAACAAAAACAAAAACCAAAAAAACCCTTCAATTTTACAAGTACATTTACTTTTATTAGATAGTCATGCTCACTTTTGTTTGTCAAGAACAAACTTTATGTATATAGGGGTAATAAAGACAGCAAGTACTCAAATACTGAATAATTCAGCTCTGGGTTCATTAGAAGCCCGTGATGTACCAATCTTATTTCACGGAATCAGAAGAATGTTGCATCTGGTGTTTTCCTGGGTCTCAGGCCTGCCTGTAGCTCACCTGAAAGGTCCAGAACACTGTGATTGTCACTTGTTGTAGAGCATCAGACTCAAAATGATGTTCTGTGCTTAGAAGCCACACTTAATGACACAGCAGGAAAGTATAACCATGAGGCATAAAAAGTAAAGCCAGATTAGTATGCCTGGCTGTAAAAGACTTACATCAACAGCTTCCAAAATTGCCAGTACTGCCAATAAACCACTGCAATTATGGAATATTGGACTATGTGTACAACTACTTTCCTTTAGTTCAATGAGAAGAAAGTTTTGTATCAATAATGCTTAGAAAAATTATCATGTCTGCATCCTGTTCTCGGAATAACTGCTTTGAGGACAACAACATGCATCATAGCAATATCGGGAATGTACTACTAATGCATTTTGAAACTGTTATATTGTTATTTCCTATTGAAAGTAATAAAAAATAAAATAAAATAAAATAAAAAGATCTCTACCACGGCCACTTGCAGAGGCGAAACTGAATGTTATTCTTAATTATCATGTGATGGGCTCTGGATTGAATGGGAGGGAAAGTGTGGTAGATGAGGAGCCAAACTGGAGAATTCCCACATCTTCGGGACCCTCCCTGCTGTCTGGCCTGCGGCGCTGCCAGAGTCTGTCTCCCTTTCTCAGACCCTGAGGCAGCCTCTCTCCACTTAAATGAGAAAGTCCCTGGCCCAGAGACTACTGCTCAACTGGCTCTTCCCACTGCTCTTCTTGATCACGCTGATGCTGGTTGGGAAGGTGCCGTAGATAGTCATTCTCTCTGTGATCATTTTTAGATACTTGTGTTAAATGAATGCAAATATCTCTAATACTCCCATGTGATACTCAATATTGTGAACATCTATAAGGAACTATGCTAGGACTAGCTTAAAATTGTCCGTTATTTTCTGATAAACATTCATTACCTTAAAGAAATAAGAAATAAGATTTTGTTTTTTTTTTGGTGTTATTAAGGATCCAACTCAGGATCTTGTGCTTGCCAAGCAAGCCCTTATTCTACTGAGCTATCTCCTCAGCCCTTAAAAATAAGAAGAATTTAAGGAAGATAAATTATCATCAGTGCAGTGAGCTCATTTCCTGCAAAGTCACTTCCTCAGTTACCAGCATTGGATATTTGCAATGGCAGTAAATAAAATGATACTATTGTTAGGATTTATTAATGACATTATTTCAGTGCTATATTTTTTTACTTAGTGACTTAATGGCCTTGCAAAATGAAAAATAATAATTTTCAAATTTCATAGTAATGTATACATTTCCTTTAAGTTTAAAACAGGAACCAGTAGAACTAGTAATTCAATTATCTTAGCTATCGTGTATATATATATATATACACATACCTATTTTTTCCCTCCCTTCTTTTCTCTTTTTCCCTGTCCCAGTTGTTCTTTGCTTTTGAGCAATTTCTTTCCCTTATTCTTTCAGTTTCTTAACTAAAGAGACAATATGATGTTTACACATGCAGTTCTGATTTATTTCACAAATTTATTTCAGTATGGTTACTAGTTGAATCCATTTGCCTATAAAAGCCTGGAGATTATTTATAGCGGAGTTATATTATGCTGCACAAAAATACCATATCTTTTTTTATGTATTCCTTGGTTGATGGACATTTGGGTTTTTTTCCTAGATTTAGATATGGCAAATTGTGGTGCTGTAAACATGGGTACATGTGCATTACTGAAGGAACAGTTGGTGCTTATATTGTTTGATAAATTTTTCATGTGCGTACCTGACAATCTAAGCAACTACTTTGAAGATAACAACATACAATATAATAACCATTGCTAATTTCCTACCTTGTTTTGAAATTCTGAATCATGTTTATTGTAGTTTGTTTCTTTAAAATGAAAGAACTGAAAAAAACCCTAGGAACCTAGTTTTAGTCACTATTGCTATGTGCTTGCGCAAGTATACCTGAGATTAGATCTTCTCAAATTAGCAAGTGGTGAATCTTGACAATAAGAACCATTAAAAATGAACTTAATGTTTCACTAATTATTCACAAAGGGCCTGGTGGGATGGCTCAGTGGTCTAAAGCGCCTGCTTGGGAAAGCTTAGGAGGCTTCAGGGACTGCAGTTCGATCCCCAGCACCACATGCTGCGCCAGCCTTGCCCTCAGGGCAGGCTGAGACGGCCATAACAAACAAAAATTCTGAAACAAGAAAATAAATAAATAAAATTCTTTAGCCGGGCGTGGTGGCGCACGCCTGTAATCCCAGCACTCGGGAGGCTGAGGCAGGAGGATTGGTGTGAGTTCGAGACCAGCCTGGGCTACAAAAGTGACCTCAAGGCCAGCCTCAACTGCATAGCGAGACCCTGTCTCAAAAAGACAAAAAAAAAAAAAAAAAAAAAAAAAAAAAAAAAAAAAAAAAAAAAAAAAAAAAAAAAAAATTCACAAAATATACATCAAATGTTTTAGTATTCTGCTGCCTCTATGTCATACATATCATGTAATGGAAGTTTTTGTATCATATTTATTTTTTACATTATATTTTTCTTTTTCTATTGTATTTTAGAGAAAGGTCTACAGGGTGTTCAGAGTCTCACTACTAGATCAGACTCATAGCGATCTGCCTGTTTATAGCTTCCCAAGAGCTGGGATTACAGGTGTGCACCACCTCACCCAGTCTTAAGTGCCATCGCAGAGTACCCCCGGGTCGGGGCCAGCACGGCAGGTCTGGGGATCAAATCCCTGGCTCCTGCAGCTGCTTGCACTATGTTTTAAAAAATATGATGCTATTTCATATTTGCCTGGCCCTTACACTATATTTTTACAAAATACATTTAAAGAAAAATTTTCAGGAAGGCTTGTATATAGTGTGGTGTGTAGTGTAAAATGTATGTCAAAATTACAAGTGTGAAAACGCATGCAAGAGCAGTTCAAGTGAGCCATTCCAATCTACAGAGATGACTAGCACCTCAGGACTGGGAACCAGCGCAGGCCACCCCTAGTCCCGTGTTTAATAATCCACTATTTTCAGGCAGAAACATGAGGCTGAGCAACAGGCGCAGTTTTTGAGTAAAAGATACACTATTTGTAGTAATACTTCATTTCTATCAATAAATAAAGGAAATAGAAAATATTTTTCTGTGGAAATTTTAAAATGTCCCTGTTCCTGCTCTGTGACAGCTTCCTGGTAGATAACATGTTACTTTCAGGTTTTGTCTGCGTTGACCAAGCCTCTTGGGAGGTCAGTGCCTCCCATCTCCCACTTATACCACTCCTGGGCAGTAGGCCACTCCTTCTAATGCTTGTCCGTCGAAGAGAACAGGAACAACAGCAGTGAAGCAAAATTCTCCTGGGGAAAAAATGAAAGAAATGATGGACTTTCTGACATTTCTGTTCAAGTGACAGTATAAGCTATCATAAACGTAAAGGTATGTTTTCATATTTCTTTTACTTGGGCATTGAACGAAGGGTAAGTTGCATATGTGTGTGTATTGTAGGATATGAGGAGGTTAACAGAATTTACACTGTAATATTTATTACCCCTTTTTCTGAAGAAATAAAAGATGTATTTTTCTTCTATAAGATTTTTTTCCCAACTGGGAAATAAGGCTCATTTTATAACTCTATTAGTAATAAATAAAAGCCCTATAATAATTTTTGTCTAATTATAACTACAAACTAAAACCTAGGAAAATCTAGAAAATACCAAGTTAACTGATGAATTAGTAATGAACCTGAAAAAGAAAAAAAAAAAGAAAAAAAAGAACCTCTCAGGATTTCTGACTCCTAATTCACTCTTATTCAGAAGGAAAATTGAAATGTTAATGAGGAATGTTAACTGGGCCATGAATACAAACCCAATAAAGCAAAGAAAACTCAGACATTCGCAGGCAGGCCTGAAAAATCAGTTTGGACTAGAAAAATTCTGCAATACACTAAGCAGAAGAGGGAAATGATACCTCTGTTTAGAAAGAGGACAGCAGAAGGGACAGGGCATTGTATGACTTTGAGCAGTTGAGCGTCTTCTACGGGAAGGGAGATGCTGGCTATTTCTGCTGGACAGCAGGAGTCAGTGGCCTGATGAAGACCATGGGTGCTGTAGCTGCTGCTCTTGGGGGGAAGCCTTTTGGTTGTGACAGTTTGGAGCCTTCAGGTTCTTCACCATCCTCTCTGTGTCCCTCAGCTGAGCTGTATCAGGCTAGACATGGATCTCTCTCCACCACCAAATCCGCAGACATTGACAAATTGAAGGGAATTAAAGACATCAGTGCCTTTAGCCTGCAACACCTATTTCCATATCTACTTTTGACATTTCCAACTCCTCAGAATGTCGCTTATTTAATGCATTGCACGGAGAAGACACCACTGGTGAAAAGGAGAGACGCAGAGAGCAGACTCAGGCTTCTAACTGCTCTTGCCAGCAACTAGCATTCCAGCTGAAGTTTCATCAGCATTACTGTGTTCACTGCCCTTCTCAGAGTGACAGGGATTCTCTAGTGTTCCACAGTAACAGCTGTTTCACTCTGGAACCATGCAGTCATCCCTTGCTGCTTCTGCTCTTGGGTGAAGGGTGCACCCTTTTATTATTCTATGTGCCAGGGTGCCTCCGGATTGGCGCAGGACTCTGTCTTAGCCACTTCACTTGCAGTACTGCGTTTGAGTCAGTTGGGAGATGTCCAGCCCCCTGGACCTATTACTAAAACACCAGATTCTTCTGTGTTAGGTTCAAAGTCCCATGGATGCCCTTGGATAGACTTCAGATACGCATGAAGCAAATCGGCAACTTTTGAAGTTTGCTCATTAGTCCACTCAAAGGAAAAAGAAACAAGGCAATTTCCAGAGGAAATTGGGTATCATTTCACAGCTGTGTTGTACGGAATCCTGTGTCTAGCAAATTCCCACCTGTCAATCTTTGTGAGTGACTCCCTACTAGGGGCGCAGTGGTGGTGCCCAGAAATGGGCAGAGAACAGAGACTTACCCCTGCCTCCTGGAAGCCCATTGTGGAAGGACTTTTCATAATGTAATTTAAAAGTCTTTTACAGCCAGCCACCTCCACCACTAATTGCTAGGCAAGGCATTACCATAAGAAGTCTGGACTGCTGTTTTAAAAGGTTTTTAAATGATGGTGTCAGCAAATAAAGCCCTGTCATCAGAAAATGTTTTCAAATGCCCTCTTCTTCCATGGGCTGGAAACAGCAGTCTGGACATTGCGGTAAGGAGACTGAATGGCTGTCCTGTATCTGCCACTCCAGTAAGGGACAATGAATAAAAGAGAAGGCCAAGGAGGGCCTTCTTTGCATAGTGTATAGCTCTATGCAATGAGCCGCTCTCTCTCCCTCTCTCTCTCTCTCTCTCTCTCTCTCTCTCTCTCTCTCTCTCTCTCTCTCTCTTTTCTCTCAGAACTGGGAACTGAACTCAAGCCCTTGGGCTTGCCAGGCAAGAGTTTATTGTACTGAGCTATCTCCTCAGCCCCAAATGAGTCTAAAAGCCAGAGGGCAGGTTTTTCTTTATCCCTAATGCCCTGATTCCAAATAACTTGGAAAGAGAAGAGAGGGCAGACCACCAGGATGTTTTAAGGGAAATGAAATAAGCAACTCCATCCAAATACCTTCAGTAATATGGGGAAAGATGACTTTAAAATTTACTCTGGAATAACCAATAGAATAATATAGTATTGTGGATATTTATAAAAGAATATTTTATGGTTTTTGGTTTTTTTTGGTGGGACCGGGGTTCAAACTCATGACCTTGCACTTGCCAGGCAGGCACTTGTGCCACAGAGTTATCTCTCCAAACCCTCAATAAAAGAATATTTTATGGAACAACTTTTTCGGTTTTAGTTTTTTTTAATAAAGTGTTCAATTAACCATCAAATAATTGGGCTCCTAGATTAGCACAATATGTTAAATCATTGAATATTTTATTCCTATCATTTATTTCATGATAATTACCACTCATGAAGGCAAACACCCTTTAATAAGCATTACTTCTCTGTGTAAAGTTTGCTCTTTGACTTATTGCTATCTATTTTGATTTTTTCCAACCCTTCATATAAAAAACTGAAGTCTTCCATCTGAGGACAAGAAATTGGTGACATTTTAAAATAGTTTTATTCTAAGGTAGACACAGAGAGATAAGTTTCCATCTATCTGTAATGTAACATCTAATGCTTATAGCTTATGCAGGTTGCTACGGACAGCTGATGCTTTTGCCTTAAGAAACTATAGTGCATTAATTCCTGTGCTGTCTTCCAATTCAACTGTTTCGACAATATCTTTTGAAATAACATGAGAGCAAAACAGTAATAAATGCTCAACAATAACATTAAAGTAAAAAATTAGGGAAATAAAAAATAAAGTAAATGTTATATTGCAGGGTGCAATAATCTGTACAGTGGAGTGTTAAATTTAGTTACATTATTCCTGGCTACTACATTATTTGTTTTTAGAAGAACAAAATAGAATTCTCATTTAATATACAAATAAAGGGCTGGGGAGACAGTTCTATGCCACAGTGCCTGCCTGGCAAGTATAAGATCCTTAATGCTACTCCTCGTTCCAAAATGACGATGATGGTGATGATAATGATAGTAATAATAATAATAATAATAATAATAATAATTAATAATAATATTCAATAAATGAAAAGCTCCTTCAAAAGATATATTTTTGCAACTACTAAAAATACAGCCATTCACATTAATATCTGACATACGGAAGATAGGTACACTTTTACCTTTACAAAGAAACTTGCTTTTTTTAATTTTCTCTTCGTCTCCTACACTTGACATCTCAAAGACCTGCAAGCTGGCTGACCTAGAGATCTGTCCAGCGAACATAGCACTCTTGAGGTAACTATTTTTAAACCATTGAAAATGACAACATACCTAAGCAAATCAAAGCAGAATCAAGGATCTGATCTAGCGAATATTATGTACTCCTTAGGACCTGCTGCAGGTCAAAATTTCCCTGTCTGTCTCAGCAAATTCTTTCCTCCTGCTGAAACGTACATTAACCAATCACTGAGTATATAAGGAGACTGTGGTCTCGCTAAGTTTTCAAGGTCAGATCTGATCTGAAATGCAAATAGATCCACTCTGGTCTGCAGAATAATTGAATCTTTCAAATGTAGTTTTCCTAGAAGTGCATGGTGCCTTCTAAGCACTTGCTACTGAATAAATTAGCCTAACCCAGTCCTTCTGGTATGATTTCCTCACAACTCCTTGCACCTTGAGAACCTCCCCTGTAGGGTGAAGCAGAGAGATGCTCAGGGTTAGTCAGCGGTAAACACTTGCAGGGGCTATCTGAAAAGAAGAAACTGTTCCTTCAAGTCAGAGTAATATGTTTTGTTTTTTTTCCTAGCCAAGTGATTCAATTTACTGTATGGGAAATAAATGAGATGTTTGAAACTAAAGGTCCTTACCCTATTAGTCCTGTTAGTGACCTCTACAGAAAATCAAAAGGCACATTTGCTGAAGTCAAGCTATTCTGAATGTTCTGCATGACCATTTCCATCATTCAAAGAGGATGTCGCTGGCTTCTGACATGGAGAACGGAACGGGGTAGTTGGGGGAAACTGCTATGTGATGAGTTTGGTTCAAGGCATTTCTTCTTCACTAACCAAGAGGCCATCTTCTCTGTTAAATAAGCAGGAGGAAATTCCTTAGCTCCCTGGGGTCACGTGGCATATATTTCAACACTTTTCACTGCTCCTTGGAGGTGATCCAGTGGCCAAGACGGCTACCCCT
>PVJA010025860.1:0-30235 GCA_004027025.1 Myocastor coypus
GTGACGATGAAATCACGCGTTGAATCCTCGAAAAGTCAATCATTCGGAACCTCAGTACACAGAAAAGAAAGGGGCATTTCATTTTTACCTAGGATTCAGTCCATGTTTTATTTTTCTGCTTATTGGCTTAGGGTGTAAGTTGCTGGCAAATAGAAGTCTTAGCAAACATAGTGCCGTAGAACTAGAACAATAGGCTAAGAAACCGGAAACACAACTGCAGCTTGAATTTCTTACTTCCTGTGACAGAGCGGGGAAGGGGGGGCCCTGGCAGTGGGAAGGCCCACCACTCTGCAGACGCACAGCCCTCTGCCTTGGCCATTCATACCGGGCCCTCCCTGCCTTTTCCAGCCTTCAACTCCCTGCTCTCCACACAATCTAAGTGATACAGGGAAAACAACAAAACCAGACAACATCTCTTCAGAAAGAAAAGGTAGGTTTTCTAGTCTTTGTAAAAACTAAAGAGCTCAATAACTGTAATCACATGAACAGAGTCCACCAAATGCCAAGTTCTGTCACTGCCCACAGTTCTAGGGCCAACGTGCAGTTCTGTTTCTGAATGCTTCCGTTGTCTCAGGCACTGAGATAATCTTTGGCTCCGCGCATTCTCATTTCTGCTCGCAACAGCCGTACAGTGTAGACCCTACAATTTCTCTTTACTTCTGTCTGTTGAGAAAATTTGTAAGATTAACTGTCTTCTTAATATTATAGCTGATATATAATAATGGTCACTGATGCCTGTGCTTCACGTTTGTTGCTGAGCCATGAAAGTTGACATTAAACAGATGGCACACATTCAAAACAATGACCACATATAGATTTCACTATAAACATCTGTTAATTGCTTCTAAGAATTACAAAACGCACATGCACACACACACTTAATTTTGTCTACTAACTTTTGATTATTCTTCACTTATCCTTCAATGGGTCCTTTTAGAATCAGAATATAGTTCTCTCATGTTTAAAAAACATTTTATTTGCCATAGCCACTGTTACATTATTCATAGAAATGCTTCCAAGTCGCTCCCCTCACGTTGCCTTTGTTCTGCTCTCCAAATCAGCTCACCTATTTGTATGCCTTCCAACTGTGTCATTAGCAATAATAATGATTGATCTGTCCTCCTTCCAGCCTTTAAAGACATCTGTGCAAGCAAAACTTTCAACTCAGACGTTTTAAGCATTAAACATCTACTGGAGCTGCGTTCAATAGATCTTTCATAAATCCCCAGCCCCCAGCCCCAGAGAGTAAGAAAAGTCAGGTCATGAGCAGGAAGTCATGGAGACAAGGCAGTTTCTGAACTGAAATTCAGAGTCAAAAGCTGGCTTATTGTTGTCATGACTACAAGTTCCACATGCCTAAAGTCACTGGTTTCTGAAAAGAATGATGCAGTGTCTAGCCTTACAGCTGGACATATAAACCAAATTAGTCTGCCATGCCTCTACCTGCTTTGTGGTTATTAGTGAAAAGAACAATATATCACACAATCAGTCATGCGGCAGTTAAGCCCCGTGCACGCATTGCTTTCTCACTCTGTAACTTTTAGTTTTCTGATCTCAGGAATAATAGCTTGATACTGGGGGAGAGAAGATGCACGGCAATTTTAACAGGTATTTAAAATTGCTCAGTGAAAGATACACCAGAAGTCATTTATAATATTGCTATGCACTAACGCACCTTCATTTTTAAAACACACAAAGTAAAAAGCAAATTCCATTTCAAAGGGCTCAGAACTTCATTGACTTGCAAAGGATTTTTGTTTAAATGAAGTGGGTGTTTCAGGAAGGAAAGCCAGAGTTGCCTGCACCAGATGTGAAGGGTGAGCCTGGAGAGCTGGTTTTTATTCCTTGCTATCCAAGTGATTAATTGAATGACCTAGGGGAAGTAATTTAACCCAGCCGTGTAAAAAAGAAAATACGCATTTACCCACCAGAGCAGGGTGTCTAACTTGAATCCACACCTGCACTGCTGACTTCATTGCCGCCACAGAAACATCATAAAGATCTCTCCACTTGCCCATAACCTCACCCTCTGTTCAAACTCTGCGAGTCTTATCAAACCCACTAATGTTTTAGATTCTGTCATTTTCTTCCACCCAGTTCTGTTGTATCTCCACTATTTCCTAGAAGACAGTGCCAAACTTAAGCCTGTGTGCTCTGTCCTCGGCATCTCAATCTCCTGCCTCCACTCCACTAGGGCTTCTTTAGCAGGCTCTTGGCATTTGCTTGCTGTCCATAGAGCTGTTGGCAGCCTCTTTCTAAGGTATCCATCCACCTTAGAGTTATTTTCTCTAAGTCAGGTCTGTGCTCTAAAATTTCCCTACAAGCTTTTTACTTTCTCTTGTCAAAGTTTTAAATAACTTCTCCCAGTTTCCCATGCCCTATGTGGTCAGTGTGCAGTTGAAGGAACCACGTGTGAGGCACACCCTCACCCCTTTGTCTCCTGCCATGTGGTAGCTACTCAGACAGCAGACAGCAGAGAGAGCCTGACGAGAAGCCTGCTTTTAAGACAGACACATAATGGTGGGAAGAAAGTAGCTGCTATTATATCATGCAACCCCATATTGGTAATGAATTTTATATATTATTCCATCAGTCCTTCTAGATAATATATCACACTTCTATATTCAAAGAAACCACTATTTTAAAGGTACGAGTTTAATGATAGGAATTTCAGATACTGTGGCTCCAGTGAATCAGACATCTTGAACCTCATAATTGGGCTTTGAGGAAAACTGATCGGATGAATTCTACAAGAATTCAAACCCAAATGAAGCAGAATTACCTGCAATTGAGAAGAACAAAGGATAAAACATGATTTTAAACACTATGCATGCCAGCTCAGTCCCTGGGGGGCACGCTGAGACAGCAATTGACACTGGGTGTGGTGGCATGTGCATGCGATCCCAGCTCTTGGGAGGCTATAAACAGGCGGATCACTGCCAGTCCAATGTAGTAGTGAGACCCTGAACACCCTGTAGACCCTTCCCTAAAGTAAAATAAATAGATAAATAAAATAAATAAATAATCACTATACAATTACACAGATTCAAGCAAAATGTAGGTTTCGGCTGTCCACCTGGTACAATCCAGAAAGAGGAGGGCAGATGCCTATTCTTTGGTAAGTGGGCACAGTATAGAAAACTCAATCAGTTAAGGATCCTCAATACTATCAATTATAGAGTATTGAGCATGTTTTGCTGGACTTATTTTCTGATTTTAACTTTTTTTCATTAAAATGCACAAAGACCCATCTGATTTAGATGTTATTTTTCCCCCAAGTTTTAAAAACTGTTTCATTTAAACTGCCATCTTTCCATGCCTCCAGGTGACTGACTGCAACGCATGTTTGGTTTTGATGGTCCACTAGAGCTCTAGCTAGTTATAGAATCTTTGAGTATATCGTTGTTTGAAAAGCATGGCTTTCTATAAGAAAAAAATTTTTTAAATGTTCACAAATATCTAGATTTAGATTAGCGGTTGTAAGTTTTATAAGTATAAATTGGAGGATGGATATTGAAAATACATCTACCTGGTAAAAACATAGAGCTCTATGTTATTTAAAAATAATTGATGACTAACTGATCACGTAATAAATGCCAGGGTAGATAGAGAATGCAGTGGTACACAAAGAAAAAGAGGTAAAAGTGGCAATGTCTCCTAGTGAGAGAATATTTCTCCTTAATTTTAATTACCCTAAGTGTGGCATCAAACATGCTTTTGGAAGCTAGATGGCTCAGAGATGTGGCCAAAATGAAAGCACAAGAAGAAGAAAGCAAACTTATAACCAGGAAACATTTTGGACTCTATTATACTTTACAAAGACGAAACAAACTTCAATAATTTGGAAATACAATGAATGGACAGGGCCAGCCACTGTTCTGTATATTACTAAGCAGTTCACTGTTGTATCCACTAGATCCCTACGTTTCTGTTCTCTCTCAGTGCTTACTCTAGTCATCTACCTCCAAATATGCAGCAACCATCTCTACAGACCCCACCTAGGAGTAAATGAATGTCTTGAGCCTCAGATTGGCTTTCTTTTTGGGTGAAGGAAATTGAACTCAGGACCTTGCACTTGGCAGGCAGGAGCTGTGATGCTAAGCTATATCACTGGCCTTGAGAGTCAAAAACTAATGAAAAGGTCAGCAAAGAGTAAGGCTGCCCGTGAGCAGTGTGTTGGTGGTGACTGCCCAGAACATTACACCTCCTCCATCTGCTGAGTGTTCAGCCCAAACAATCTCACAGGCCATCAAGAAAGTCAAGAAAATAGACATTTTTTTTTGCTTTGTTTTTTGAGACAAGGTTTCAACGTATAATTCAGGCTGGTCTAGAACTCACTAGGTAGGCCAGGCTGGCCTAGAACTTGCAGCGATTTCCTGTCTCAGCCTCCTGAGCGTTGGGATCACAGGCAAAACCTCGACATACTACAGGCTTTTAAAAATATTTTTTAGGTCAAGCAAAATGCATGCGGATGAATCAGCATTTTCTCCCGTTCTCAGCGTCAACACGCATCCACATCTGCATGCCTGGGGCCTCCCAGGACCTTGAGAAGCTGGGATTCTGTGCGGGAGCCTCTGCCGTCCCTCAAAACTCGTCCCACTGTACATGCAGGAGTCAGAAGGGAAGAACCAATGAACTTCCACCTCTAACTGCCTACCTGACCTCCTTGCTTCTCATTTGCTCTGGAGTCCCTCTGTGACCTGCAATATCATCCTCCCTTCATGCCCCGTACTTGGTGAAATACCTGTCAGTCACTGCAAACCCCTGAGCTAGCCAGACACCTCAGAACACTCCTGTCTTTCCAACCCAGTCAAATTTCTATTCCAGTCCCCTGAATTGAACAGAACAGAAAGAAGCACCTTTGACACACCAGACCGGGTCTCCTCACAGTGTGCTCCTGTGTTCTCAAGAAACAATGACCCAGGGCTGGTCAGACAGCTCAGTGGACAAAGCATCTCCTTAGGCAAGCTCAGGGACCCTGACACCACATGGCATGCCAGCTCTGCTGTCAGGCGCACTGAGCTGGCTACCAAGCCCCAGGTGTGGTGGTAGTACACACCCGAAATCCCAGTACAGGGAGGCTGTAAACAATAGGATCACTAGGAGTCCAAGCTGCGCAGTGAGACCCAGTGCTAAAGACATATGAAAGACAGAGAGAGAGAGAGAGAGAGAGAGAGAGAGAGAGAGAGAGAAGAAAAAGAAAGAAACCATGGCCCAGTTATTACTATGCTGCTACAGTTGATTTCTCTTCACCATTTGTCTTTAGACACAGATTCAAAGAAAAACACCGAGACCCGCCCCCAGAGGATTCCAGTTCTCAGCTGCCTGCTCACTGCACTTCAAGTCAAGTGCCTGCTTTCCAAATCTGCTTTTGGCTAGAGAAAAAGCCTTTGCCCAACAGCTGACACCCCTCAGTCTTCTAATGCCAGCCTAGACAAAGCCTGCCATTTATTTTTCTTGTCAACCTCCACCAGCCCTGAGATCTGTGGTATAACCTAATTGCAGAGAACGCAGTTGAGGCCTCAGTGTTGGAACCTAATGTGATGGGAAGGATTAATTGTACCTAACTGGAGTGAAAAGAACACCAGAATTAACAGTCAGAAAACCTGGGCTTGCCTGCCAATTCCACCCATAATCCTACCTTCTAGCCGACTCGTCTCACTATTTCTGTCCCTTAATCCAAAACTGAGACTTTTGTCTAAAACATCTGAAATGTTTCGAACCCAATTAATTATTTCGAAAATGAAGATAAATGAAATTCCCTACCTATGGCTGAGGATTTATTACGGTATCAGATGAATTAGCTGCAATAGCTAAAAAGTTACGGTACCTCTTGTGATCTCAGTTCATAAACTTGATAAAAGAAACTAGAATGAAAGTGGATGTTGGCTAAGCTTTTTCCTACCTTCTGCAGTTCTGTTAAACTATGCACATATAAGCTCTTTAAAATATTCTTCAGGATGATTGAAAATGTGCATATTTTAAAAATCAGCTATGTGAGCATAAACCAAAGTTTCTACTCTCAAAGTATTTTTTTTAAGTGAGAAAACAACCTGTGTGATATTTCCTATTCAGAGAATGTTCATTTCTACTTGGAAGGAATGAAGATGTAAAACTTTCAAATCTTAGCAATCGTCTGCTTCTGAGAAGCAATGTGGAGCTAGCACCATTTTGGGAGCAAATTATCTTTTCAACTCTTTTACAGGTATTAATTTTATATTCTTTGCATAAATATGTCAGAGTCATCATCTTCATTTACAAAATGAGGCAACTGTAATATAGAAATTTAGGTAAACTACCTAAGATTACAAAGTATTTCGGGGAACACGAGATTGCAGAAGGCTGACAGGCTCTCAGAATTATTCTGAAAATCAAATCTGTTCTTCCCACCAAGATCTTTATATTCCAGCCTCCTTCCATGACATGATACACTGGAAAAAGAAGCAAATGCCCACCTCAGGGTTTAAAATTTGTTTATCTCAATGTAGGACATAAATACTGCCTATTCATCTGCATTCAAAAATAAACTTTAATTCTGGAGTCAATTTAAAGCCAGCTGTCTTGATTTATTTATATAGCCAGTATGTTAAACAGGCGCGATGCATAAGACATAATTAAGACCTCAGATTTTTAAAAAATTTGTTTTCCACTGTCCTATAACTCTGTTGCTGGCTGGCAACTTAGTGTTGTTCTGTTTATTTATTTATTTATTTATTTTTTGCTTTGTTTTGGGTTGGTGAGCTTAGTCTCCTCCTTAGGACCTGGAGGTGAGGGGGATTGAGGGAGGTTTGGCCTCACCTCTGGGTTTGCAAGATCCTGTGTTTTCTGGTTCTAGTCAGGCCATCAATAAAGCAATAACCCGACTAAGTTACCAACATGGTTTCAATTCAGTATTAGATTATGTACGCCCAGGGGCTGGCCAGATAGCACCTGCTTAGGCAAGCTGAAGCAACTGCAGGGACCGCAGTTCAATCTCCAGCACCACATGCTGCGCCAACTCCACCCCCAGGGCAGGCTGAGCCGGCCATAATATAAATAAATAAATAAATAAATAAATAAATAAATAAATAAATAAATAAATAAATAAATAGATTATCCATTTCTACACAGTAATGAAAACTGGAAGTGCCAATAGTTCTGTCCTTTGTCTCTTTCCTGACAGTGTTTCTCGGGATAGGGATAGATGCAAGATGGCAAAGGACTCAGAGGAAAGAATTCTTACTTGGCCTGTCTCCACCCTCTCTCTGGGCCTGACAGACCTTTAAAGCTTGACTTAGGAGGAGGGGTGTCTTCTCAAGGCTTCTTAGAGGAAAACAGTCTGGGTTCCTTGTTAGAGTTAGGGTTTATTAATACTGCAATAACAATAGTTGAGCAGACTAAGTGCCTGCTTGGGTAGAGCACAGGCACTGAGATTCAATCTCTAGCACCACAGGTTGAGCCAGGGCCCTGCCCCTGGGGCCCACTGAGATGGCAATTGAGGCTGGGCATAATGGCACCCACCTGCAGTCCTAGTGTTTGGGAGGCTGCAAACAGGAGGACCACTATGAGTCTGATCTTGTAGAGAGACCCTGTAGACCCTGTACTAAATACATTTAAAAATAAATACTGCACTAACAAATAATCCCTAAAAGTCAGCGGCATAAAACAACCAAGGATCTTTTCTGTTCAGTTGCCATATGTCTTGAGGCTTGGCAGCAGGATTTGCTCACTCAGAGTTAAGCTCAGGAAGACACTGCATAGCCAAGTGTGCTGCTAAGATCAGTGGTAAAAAAGAACACAGGTAGCATGTGAGTCTGCCTGGAGGATGCGCTGAGTCTCCCTCATCTCCCATTGTCCATAATGAGCCTCTCAGAGCAGAAACAAATCCTGCCACAGGAGTCCTGTCTACCAGAAAACAGGATAATAGGCTACAGAACCACCAGCCTGGCTTCAGCTTTGGTAATGGCACTAGGCATCTTCTTCAGCAGGGTGTCTTAATCCTCCTGCACTTCTGGTTTCCCAGGACCTGTCCCACACAGACTCACTTATTTTGATCTTTCTCCTACTGGAAAAAAACAGTACCAGAGCTAATTTCCCATCATAGATGTAACACAGTTCTCTCTCTCTCTCTCTCTCTCTCTCTCTCTCTCTCTCTCTCTCTCTCTCTCTTTAGGGAAAGGTGTACAGGGTGTTCAGGGTCTCACTACTAGATTGTACTCATAGTAATTCACCTGTTTACAGCCTCCCAAGTGCTGGGATTACAAGCATGCGCCACCATGCCCTGTCTCAATTGCTATCTCAACATTGCCCCACAGGGCAGGGCCAGCATGGCAGGCTGGGGATCAAATCCCCCGTCTCTGCACCTGCTTGCAGGTGCTTTAATCCACTGAGCTATTTGGCCAGCCCAGTACTGTCTCTTAGCCATGGCTTCTTTTTTTTTTTTTAATTTCAGTTACTCATAACCAAACTATGGTCGAAAAATATTAAGTGGAATATTCCATACTTTGAAAATGAGAAAAGAGAAAAAGAGCTTTTCCTCAGAATAATAAAGGAAGAGGCCCTCTCTTCCATCATGAGAATGAAGACTTGGGGGAGCACAGACGCCAGGTTTCCGGCTGAGGTGTACCTATCTTCATTGGGGCAAGCGTATTCCTTAGGCCTACGGTGAGGTTCGCTCTTTCAAAACAAGGACTAGACTCCTTCACCTGGTCACATGGCCTGTCTTACGGATGTCTGAGAAGCACAATGGTCTCTTTTTCTTGTTTTTCCTGCCATGCAAATTCAGGGTGCATAAAATCTGCACTGTAGAGACAAACTGACTGTGATGTTTCCCTTTTTCGTTTCTTTCGGCCTCAGGCCTTGAGTCAGGTCTCCCACCTTCTGTGACACCACTGGCCAGGTAGGTGGAGCTGATGCTGCTGATGCGTTTGTGCTCACAGGACTTACACTGAAGAAGGAAAAGAAAATTGTCCCAGGACTCACCCATGTTTTCGGGATGGTGGACTTCACGTGCTGGCTCTTGCTGTCCTACATGTTGCTACTGTGTATTCACTCTCGGGTCCCCGGCAAGTGGGGAGCTGCGAATACATGTCTCAGGGAACAGAGCAGCGGGGAATTTGCTGACTAGCCCTGGGAGAGAAGGAACTAGGTTCTTCTCCAATCACAGAGCCGGAGGATGGTGAGGGTGGACTTACTGCTGCACCTACGGGGGAATCCACCTGCACCAGTGAAAAAATAAAGCCAACCCACCCAGAAATCCCAAAACCTGAAAGTGACGGCATCCAAGGTTGCCATCATCCCTAAGCCAGCTCAGTGTCCATGATACCTGAATTTTCAGCATTTGGGTTACAGGAACCGAGAAACTACCCTTAGTGGCTCATGCTAATTTGAGTCAGAGTTCAGTACCAGCAACAACAGAAGAGCCTGGCTAAGGCAGCCCTTGCCTGCCTTTTAAGACTCTTGGCTACTTCCTCCACAGGTTTGGAGCAGCCTACTCCAGGGCCCAGTGTGCTGGGAATTTAATAAGAATACTATTTAGAACCAAATTACACTGGGAAGGACATGTACTTACCTTTGCCAAACACATGCTTACTGACATTTCCTAACCAGTAATAAAGTAGAATAAGTAGATGTGCATTCTTTGAAAAAGGAAATGGAAGCGCACAGGGAAATCGATCTGCCCTGCTTGCAGCTGTGGCCCGTATCTCCAGCACACAGCAGTACTTGGCTCCCTTGCCACCTTTACCATATTTGCTTTGTAAAAAGAATTTTTCTTCTTATGTTTCATTTCAACTCTTGAAAGAAAAGCAAAAATAATGCTTACACTAAATATTTTTTCCAAGCATTCAAGTGCAGGGGAGAAATCATACTACATGGAAAGAATCATATAGGTCTTTATTTACCATAGGACAGTGTTTTATAATCCATTCAAAATGATTTTCCTTTCATTACACATCAGACTTCTGTGTAAAAGTCACAGAGCCATTCTATTTGGTGAAGGAAATGAGAACTTCTAGGGGTTGTTAGGACATTGCATTTTTACCACAAGGAAAACCTGCAAAAGTTGTGCAGCTTGGTTCTTGCAACAATTATGATTCATTTAGAAAATATGTCATGTATGGAGGTCCACTTTGGTACTAGTGAAACAAAAAATAAATGGGAGCAGATAATGTGGGGTGAATGACAAGAAACAGGATTCTTTTTCAAATGGATATTTGGATGTGCGAAAGGTAATGAAGAAAGTGTTTTTCTATAGTTCTATTTTTGTTTTCATGTTACCTAAAAATTACGTTATGTGTATGTAGTATATGAAGGAAATCACAGTCACCCTTGTAATGATTTAATACAGTGGTTCTCAACTTTTCTAATGCCGTGACCCCACAATACAGTTCCTCATGTTGCAGTGACCCTAAACCAAAAAATAATTTTGGTGGCTACTTCAAAACTGTAATTTTGCTACAGTTATGATTCAGAATGGCTTTAGGCGACCCCTGTGTTTTGGTCATTTGACCCCTGCTGGGGTTGCGACCCACAGGTTGAGAACTGCTGCTTTAGCAAAAGCCACCCAGAATGTAGGAGCATCCTATAAAAACCATTGCCTACGGGTGGCAGGTACTTACTCTACTTGAGGACCAGAAGAAAAATTAATGTCTATGTAATGATATTCTTAGGGATGTACTTCCCTCCTGGTTCTTTTAACTGCCTGTTGTCCTGTGTTTTATTTTTCTTTGCTGGGCATGCATGAGACAAGAGAACTGTTTAAGGGAAGTGAATTTCAAATTTGTAAAATTTTATAGTAGCATATCACATGTAAATGCCAACCCACATTAGGCAAGTAACTACACTAGTATTTTGCTTTAACAAAAAGAAGAAGAAGAAGAAGAAGAAGAAGAAGAAGAAGAAGAAGAAGAAGAAGAAGAAGAAGAAGAAGAAGAAGAAGAAGAAGAAGAAGAAGAAGAAGAAGAAGAAGAAGAAGAAGAAGAAGGAGGAGGAGGAGGTAGGAGGAGCCTGAAGCCTCCTGGAGAAAGCCTTCGTCTGACAGGAGGTAGTCTTCCCTCTCAGGATTGCCTTTGTTTCATGGCTGTGCTTCTACTAGTGCACATGTCACTTAGAGGCAGCCAAAGGCAGGAACAAACTCCTTGAAATTTGGGCTCTATCATGTACAAAACGGGGCCTGGTTAATGTCACAATCCTAAAATTAGGTGGCTTAAACATCATGCTTGTTTTTTGTCATTGATTATAAAAATAATAGGGACAAAATAATCTGAATTTTTTCTTTGTTTATTTTATTTTTATGGCCAGCTCAGCCTGCCCTGAGGGCAGAGCTGGCGCAGCATGTGGTGCCAGGGATCGAACCGTGGTCCCTGCAGCCGCCCAAGCTTTCCTAAGGAGGCGCCTTAGACCACTGAGCCATCCTGCCGGGCCTGAATTTTTTCTTAGTCTTTATAATTCTTACTTTTTTTTTGGTAAAATCTAAAGTAGTGATATGACTAAAGGGGAAAGGTCATTCAAAAGACAGCACCCAGATCCCAAGAATAGAGCTTTCTTAAGAAGAAACAGGAAAAATTCCTGAAACTATTAGCAAGTCCTCATTTGGGTACTAAATGAAAACAGTAGAACATTAAAAATATCAGAAGATTCACCAGTTCTTTATGAGAATCAAAGCTTCCGAGAAATAAGAAATGTATCTAACATACAGTCAGGCTGTGGGAATACTGGTAGCCATAATTTATGCTTGTTTTTCTTTCTTACTGTCATCAGAAAGGAAATTACATGGAATTTGCATCCAACACCCAAATTAACTCCCTTTGATTATAAATAAGCTGTATTAATTGGTTTTATGGACTCTGACGACGACTAAGTGGGAAATAATGCTCTGTACCTCTAGCACTGTGGTCATCTCCAGCGATATTGCTGTCAGGAGAGAGAGACCATCTGGTCGTGAATACATCCTGGGACAGTCGCCGTGGCTGGCTAAGATGATAAGGGTGGCCACAAGGGTTGCTGATGGTCATCAAGAAGTGCAGAGTGAGCAGATTAGAAGCCATGATGTTAGGTGGCCTTACCGCAAATGTTCGCCTTTTACCACTCTATGACAGGTACAGCAAGCTCATCACAAGTTTGCCCAGCTGTGGGCAAACTCCCACTGAGGTCGCTGAGGAGAGACAAGTGGGAGCGGGAGGGGCAGCTTCCTCTTGGTGCCTCTCCTGGTCGGCGAAGTGGTCCAGAAATTTATGTCACAATATTCAGAAGAGAGAGCAAAGGGAGCCCAAGTGGTGTGAGTGAATAGCGCAGGCAGACATCTTTACTGAACTCTCACGTTTCCTCAGTGTCACAGAATCAACTGAAGGCCACAATTACCAGCAGCAACCAAACTTAATTGCAGGCAGTAAAACCATTGAAAATATTCCAGTAATTGCTGAACAATATTCATTTTCAAAAATTTGACTTTAGAAAGTTCAATTATAAAACTAAATATTACATGGGATAGTGTTTAATTATAAGAACAAATTGAGCAGGACTTGTCACCCATCAGGCACTACGCTACTCATTACTTTAGAAGCCAGCTTACTAACAGTTTTTGCCTTATGTACTTGTTTCTTACAGGGACTCACTACACAGCTTGGGTTCACAAGGATGCTCCTGTTTTCAGCATCCCTAGAGCTGATATTGCAGGCATGAACCACCACACCTGGTCTCTGGCCGGCTCAGCCCACCCTCCAGGCAGGGCTGGCACAACATGTGGTCCCAGGGATTGACCCACAGTCTTGCACTCGCTCATGCTTGCCTAAACAGGCACCTTGGTCTGCTTTGCTATCTCACCAGCCTCAAGCTTCCTAATTCTTATAAGAATTCTGCGAGCATTTTTTTTTCATTTTTTTTCCATGAAATAAAAAATATGTTAAAGAATGAATTCTATGAGCAATAGGTATTTTTCCATTTTATAACTGATGAAAGAGACCTTAAAATATTAAGTATCTGAATAAGAAGCATGCAGTAGGGCCTGGAATGAATTCTAAATTAGGATCCGAGGCTTTCAGACCATGTGGTATTGATGTCTAATGTTATTTGAATCTGAGAGATTAAGAAAATGACCTACTATTAACATAGTGTTTTAAAGGATCAAAGCAAGGTCCCGATGACTTCACCTTTTCTTCATCTTGGGGTTCCTGCATGCACACCCACACTTACCTTCTTGGCGCTGCCCTCCCTGAGGATGCAGAGGTGGCTGGGCAGCTCTAGGCAGGTCAGTTTTCTTCCTCATCTCTCACTCACATTCTTCAATCAACATTCCCTCTCCAACCTCAAGAAGAAAGGAAGTTTAAATATCCGCTAAGAATTGAAAGGCAATTTCAACAAATTTTATGTAATGTCAAATTTTTACTCACTTACTCTCAACTGTATCATTTCCGTCATTTTGGAAACAAGTGTTTGAGTGCTCACGGGGTAGGTTCAGAACACCAGAGGCAGCTCTTGGACTACACAGGATACTTAGTTGCCCCTTATCTACAGTTTTGCATTTTTCCATTTGGTAACCAAGGACAAGTACAGCCCAAAAATGTTGAATGGGAAATTCTAGAAATAAACAACTTATAATTTTTAAATTGCTTTTAATTTTTAAACAAGCTACTCCTTCTGAGTAGCTTTAGGAAATGTCCTACCATCTCATTGCATTTCTTCTGAGATATGAATCATCCTTTTCTTCAGTTATCTGTACTGTATCTATCACCCACCTCCAAGTCATTGCACAGCCATCATGATTATTGGAGTGAATGTCACAGCAGTGCAATGTCTTTGTTAAGTAGTCATTTAATAATGACCTCAAGTACAGGGGTGCAAGCAAAGGACATATCAGGGAAACACAAGGAAAAACAGTCTAACTCCATCATGATGTGGCAGCTCTTCAGAGCCCATAGGAACAAAATGGTAGATGTAAGACTCGGTAGTATCTGACGTTTCAAGCATCCACTTGGTTCTGGGGCCATGTCCTCTGTAGGTAAGGATGTGGACTGCCACAATGATGTTAAATTTGTGGCTCTCACCATAGTAACCAACTTCACTACAGCAGGACATTTTCCCCCAGTTATACTGGACAGATTATTGGCTCTTTGGTTGACAACAGATGTATTAATTCACTGGTACACAGGAGTCATATGTAATTAGACATATAAATAGATGCTTATGCTATGAGAGGTACGAGGAAAGTAAATTGATAGAGAATTACAGATCTTTATTTCAGATATGAAGTGCTTTCTGAATGGGATGCACACTCTTTGAAAGGTAGGTAAATCATTTAGTAACCCTGCTGAAACTGTCAATTTTCTCATCTGCCTCTGTCTCTTATTTTTCTTCTCTGACGTGTTGACTTTTGAGGAAATCACAATCTATTTGGGATTGCAGGGTGCTGATACAACAATAGCTGGTGGTACACAGAAACGGAAACACTGACTTAGCTTTAGTGACCATTGAAGCATAATTGAAAGGCAAGCCTCAGTGTCCAAGGAGACCCTAATAGCTATTCCACCCTGCTTTACTTTGTAGGCCACCATGACCTCGCACCACAAGCACCACGGCTTAGAGCAGTGCAAATGTGGAAATGCTAGCCTTCACAGTGTTGGAGGCTCCAGTTCTGATATCAAGGTGTCGTTAGGATGGGTTCTGCTCTGAAGGCTCTAGGGGAGATTCCACCAGTCTCTTCCAGATTCTGGTGACCCTGAGTATTTCACGGTTTTTAATACCATGACATCAGGCTCTGGCCACCTTCATGTGATCTGCACCAGGCAAGTGAATCTTTGTCCTCCTCTTTAAGGCCACTCATTATTGGATTTGAGGGTCACTCTAAGTCCAGGATTGTTTCCTCTGCAGGTCCTTAATGAGTTGCACCTTTACATACCTTATTTCTGAATAAAGTCACGTTCTGAAGTTCTGAGGGGACATACATTTGGAGAGGACACTACCCATGCTGAGACTCAGGGTGGAGTCTGGCCCTCACTCTGTTTACCACTCTTGGGAGGCCCCACAAGTACTGCAGTGTGGCTCCCAAGCACAGGCACACAGAAGCCTCTATGCACTGGGGAATGCACCAGCGTGGTTGGGACTCAGTGAGGGATTTGGCAGGCCAGCACAAGCTGTGAGCCGCAACACCAGCGCTGGGACCACACCAACCAAGCCCCAAGTGACACTGTTACTAGCTGGCTTCCTTATGTTCTAGGTAAGCGAATGCATCTCTACATGAGTGCATGAGTGTACATGTTGGTAGAAATTCTGCATACAGAGAAAGTATAAAAGAGAAAGCAAATCAGAACGAGAGAATACTTACTCAGCAGTTCATTATTTTCTCCCGAAATTGCAGGAATGAAATAGACGATTGCATAACGGAGTATCACTCCTCGGTATTGCTGATTGGCCCATTTGCCTTCTTCTCTTAATGATCTAATTCATGAGTCCTTAGTGTGAACCCAAATGCACTTAAATTAAGATAGCATCATTCGTTCTGCTTGACAGCTGAGATATATTTTGCAAAATTGAACTATTCATATTACTTTTTTTTCCCTGTGGTACTAGGTATTGAACTCCCGATCTTTTGCTTGCCAGACAGGCACTCATTCCACTGAGTTATACCCTATGCTTTCGTATTACTCTTAGGCTTCTTTACTTGTACCTATTTTCTGTCTATCTATATCTAAATTGGATAGAGTGGGATATGCTTTACTTGTGAGAAAAGTGAATGTGAGAATTATGAAATTATTGTTTTCAACATACCTAGTGTGGTTTGTATCTAGTTGTCCCACCAAAGCCTCATGTAAATCATGAGGCTGTCAAGTGTGTGGCTTAAGGGGCTGGGCTGTCAACCACTCAGCTCCAGGGGCAGGGCTTGAGGGGCGTGGCCAAGAGAGGCACGAACCATTAAACTGACAGCATGAGCTGTCAGAGAGCCCCCCACACACACACCAGGCAGCGATTTTGCATGGAGGTGTGGAGCAGATCATCCCGGACACAGCAGCACCCCAGCCCCTCCTCCAGTCCCTATAAAGCTGGGGCAGCATCTTGAAACCTCCAGGAATTGTGAGCTAAATAAACCTTTCTTCCCCTAAGCTTGCGTATCAGGTATTTGTCAAAGCAATGATAGAATAACTAAAACAGAATTTGGTGCCAGAGAAGTGGGTCATTGCTGTGGCTATACCTGACCATGGGGATTACAAGATTTTGGGAAGGGGTTATGGGAAGAAATAGGAAAGGTTTGGCGATATCACCTATGAGTAAAGCACTGGAACAATTTTGGCCCTTATGAGATTCTGGTCAGAGCTCAGATCAGAAAACTGATAGAAAGCCAACCTGTAAAGACCAGGCTAGGGAGGTTTCTGCTGGGAAGAAGGACTGCATTGGTTGTTGGACTCCAGATCATTTGTGTTTTGGTTTTGCCCAAGCTTTGGCAGAATTTTGCCTGTGTCCAGAGACTTTGCCTGAGACTGAAATTAAATATGGCAGACTAATTAATTTTTCAGAGGAAATTTCAAAGGAGTTAAATATTGGGGCAGTGGCATGGCTATTGCTGGGGGCTCTTGGTCAAATATCTATTGACAACAAAGAGCAAAGAGCCCCACAACATGATTTACAGTGTTGTGAATTTGGCCTGAAAGAAAGCACCAGGAAGGCTGCAGACTGCAAAGATAGAGCTGAGATCTCCATTGCCCAGGAAGAACAAGAGAGTAGCAAAGATGTCCTGAGAGCATCACAGGAGATGGCAGGTTCTCACCCTTTGCAGCCTCAGAAGCACAAGGCTGAGAGACTTTGTTTTGAGCAGAAAGTCACAATGTCTCATGCTCCAGAATAGAGGCAGTGGGCACACCAGGTTTTAGAATGGAGATGGCAGCTACACCAGGTTACAGAATGATACCAGCATAAAGAATTTCTGCTCAGAATCAGGGTCAAAGTGTTTAGAAATCCAGGCACTCAATCCTTACAGCTAAGAGAGAAGGAAGCCTGGCTACTGCTCCACCTGGCAGCAGACCTTGGCATCATCCAGGTGGCACCGGTTTTAGGTGCATGCAGAATGCAGAAATTCTGAGGTTAAGAATTCTTCCTCCTTCCTGTTTTGATTTTATTTTATTTTATTTATTTTTATAGCCAGCTCAGCCTGCCCTCAGGGCAGGGCCGGCACAGCATGTGGTGCCTGGGATCAAACCGTAGTCCCTGAAGCCACTCAAGCTTTCCTAAGCAGGCGCTTTAGACCACCGAGCCATCATTCTGGGCCCCATCATCTCTTGATTTTAGAAGAAAGCCTGGGAGGCCGGACAGTGTGCCCTGGGGAGGGCAATGTGTGAAGCTGTGAGTGAGAAGCCTACTCCATTGAAAACCCAGAAAAATGCAGCAACATGGATCTTCAAAGGAAAACTCCAAAGAGGAAGCATAGCCAGCCTAAGAGAGAAGCTATGGGAGCTACCACCAAGAGTGCCATAGGGGTGGAGCCACATGGAGCTCACAATTTGCCACAGATTTCTTCAGATGTTCCACATAGAACTATAGGACTTAATGTTTGCCTTGCTAGATTTTGGAATTGTTTTGACCCCAGTGGTTTGAGTCCTCCTGTGTATACCTTTTGGAAGGGCAATGTTTATCTTGTGCCTTTGAATGTTCGATGGATGTAATTTTTCATTTGTATAGGTGCTCACAGTTGAGTTTGCCTTGGAGAAAACTTGGGACTTGGACTTTTCAGCAATGCTGAAACTGTTGGGACATTGGCAACTCTTAGAGATGGACTAAAATGCCTTCTGCAGAAAGGGACATACATGAGTCTTTGGGGGTCCAGGGGTTGAATATTGTGGTTTGTATCTAGTTGTCCCACCAAAGCCTTATGTAAATCATGGGGCTGTCAAGCACAAGGCTTGAGGGGTGGGGCTTGAGGGGGCGTGGCCAAGAGAGGCACTAACCATTAAACTGACAGCATGCGCCATCAGAGCCCCCCCCCCCCACCAGGCAGTGGTTTTGCTGGAGGCATGAAGCAGATCCTCCTGGACACAGCAGTGCTCCAGCCCCTCCTCCAGTCCCTATTAAGCGGGAGCAGCGTCTTGATACCTCCAGGAACTGTGAGCTAAATAAACCTTTCCTCCCGTAAGCTTGCATGTCAGGTATTTGTCCCAGCAATGACAAAATAGTAACTAACACACCTTAGTTACTATTCTGTAACTGTATAGTAAACCACATTGTATAGTAAACTGTATAGTAAACCACATTGTCAAAAATGTTGCTTTATTTAAATAAATATCCTGCAATATTTATTCTTACTAGTTCTCAGTTGTAACCTGCATTTTAGCTTTAATGAAATATGTATAAAGTATGGAAATTTATTTTAGATATTTACTATTTTATAATTTAGATAGAATGTATTAAAGTTATTTATAACTTGAAAACAACTAAATTTTATGTCACTTATATTATGATGAAGATATTTAAATTGTGCATGCCATAATTACATTGTCAATAAAAAAAGGCAGAGGGGTTCCAGAGAGAGCAGGGGAATGAGAAACAAAATGAACTAAGATATATCACATACAGGTACAAATACCCTATGATGAATACGATTATTATGCCTATCTCAATTGTATAAACTTGATTATAAAAATTAATTGCAATAGAACATAAAATTTTTAAAAATCTTGATTGTAATTTCACAGTTAATGGTTGGGCTAAGACTAAATTAAATCATTTTTGTTGAAATAAATATATATTTTTCACATAATTTGTGCCTGTATTTTATTGCCCCTCCAGGACATCAACAGGGAACCCATTTCTGCACAATAAAAATTAAATTTATTGCCTATTTTCAATTATATGAAAATCACAGTTGAATATGTTTTAGAATTATTGTCATTATAAAACTTTGCCAACACAAAAAGATAACATTTGTATCTAACAGCTGGTTAGTTTGGTTTATTTGTAGTTGTTAAGTGTTTAAATTAGCAGAAAATGATATTTCGCCATGCACAGATCTTGGTCAGACTAAATTAGAATTGTCATTCTTTGTGTGTGTGTGGGGTGTGTGTGTGTGTGTGTGTGTGTGTGTGTGTGTGTGTGTGCAGGGTCTCACTAAGCAGCTCTGACTAGTGGTGATCCTCCTGTCCTCATCCTCCCCAGCACTGGGATTACAGGTGGGCACCACAAAGGCTGGACTCAGTCACCAGCCCAGCACACCTGGAGATGGGCACGGCAAAGCATGTGGTGCCACGGATCAAACTCCAGTGCTGCACATTGCCTAGGTGGGCTTTTTGCCCTGTGCTATCTCGCCAGCCCTAGAATTTTCATTCTGAGGACTGGGAAGATAGCTCAGTAGAATAAGCACTAGGCTGGCAAATGTAAGGGCCTGAGTTCAATCCCTGGTTCCACAAAAAACAAAAAGAAACCTAGAATTTTCATTCTGAAGGAATACACAGGTTTTCCTCTGTTTGCTTTCCCTTGTCCCCTAAAAGCATTAGCAGTGTACAGGGCCTAAATATGTTTTCAAAATATAGACATTGGACATTGGCAGAGAAAACCTAACTCTCAGCTATTCCTCCATAGTTGCCAAGGGCTGCTATAACAAGAGCATAGTAGGTAGTTTGAGATCAAGCTGTCAGCAGAGTTGGGTTTTCATGAGAGCTATCAAAAAAAAAAAAAAAAAAAAAAAAAAAATGATTCCAGATTTTTCTTGTCCATACGCGCCCGTTGTTCCCCTTGGACTTCATGCCTTCTTCCTCTATATGTGGCTGTGTCCTCATTTCCTCTTGTTATTGGATTAAGACCAGTTGTCTTGCTTAGGGCCCGCCCTAATGACCTCACTGTAACTCAATTATCCCCAGAAAGGCTGTCTCCAGATAGTCACATGCTGAGGTAATGGGGATTAGAATTTTAACCTGTGGGTTTGGGGGACATAATTCCACCACATCACTGATACACAGGTGTGATGTGTGCGCTTTCTCTGTTTCGCTGAATTCAACTTTGTTGTCCACAAATACTTGAGCCTTCACTGCAACATAATAATAAACAAGTCATCTAGATTTTTCCCACACAGGAAAAAGGTACTGTGAGTAAGATCATTTTTCTTGATTTAATTTTGACTCCCATTTCCTTCGAATCATCAAGAAAATCTGGTACAATAATTGCTCAGCCACTAGATATAATGTGGCATTCTCCCCCAAATCTGTTTTTGCTGTGCTTGACAGCGGAAGTCATTCTCTTCAACTTTGTTAAGGTTCAGCAATGCTTCTTCTACATTTTTTTCTTTTTTTAGTTTTCATACAATTACTCTTCAAGGTAATAAACATGAGTCATTCTTTTATGGTTGTTAATCTATTTTTATGTATCTGCATAATGTGTAGTTGATGAACTTTAATAAAATCTGAAGTGAGGTCCCCTTGAGGCCATTTTCAGGCTGGTTTTGCTGCAAACTTCAGTGAGTGGAAATTCAGTTAGCTCAGCATGCCGTGCATTTCCCTTTAAAATTGCAAAGACTAATGAGAAGCGTGTCCGTGCTGGCCCGGAGTCGTGGGCCGGCCTCAAATGCTGGTTGTTAAAACACACTATCCGCCCTCTGAGGTCTAACTGCCAAGGATCCGAGGGTGTAACGTAACTTAATTGAATATACTCTCAGCTTGGAAAAGGTAAATAGGAAACAAGGCAGCAAGAATAAACATGTCTGCAACTGCACTACCTAACTCTTATTTGGGGAATAAGCCCAGAAGATTATAGCAAAGGCCAGTGAAATCAGAAAATTCAGTCAGTTTTCTCCTCTGAATAAAGGTTCTATCATATGCGATCAGCACATTACGGGGCTATTTATTGAGGGCTTACGTTGGTTCTAGGTTGAAATATAAACAAATGACTCAATAGGACATATTAGCCTGGTAGTTTGGGGCATAAAAATTTTATCTACACAGTGGAATCCTAAACGTTTCTTCATTTCTTCACATCACAAGGGCATCTTCTGTCCGTTCTCCTCCTCTCCCCACTAATACCCACGGCTATGCATAAATGGCTGCACAGTGTTTCTACTGCTGTCCATCCCATGTATCAATTTCTGTAAGTTGGAAACCTATAGTCTAATATATCTTTTCCCAACTTACAGCCATTGTATGCTACACAGTTTAAAACTATAAGGGGAATAGAAGGGGAAGAATTTTGAATGCTAAAAACCAGGAATGAAAAAGGAGTCCAAACATCAGTTGGATAAATTCCTTCTTTTCGGATAAATGGGTGGCTACACCAGTGACAAGAATCTCAGACAAACCCGGCAGCATGCCAGCGAGGGAGCTGGGTGCCATTAACTTTTGTTTTTTGGTTTTGAGTTTTGTTTTTTTCAGGACTGGGGTTCGAACTCACAACTTTGCACTTGCCAGGCAGACACTTGTGCCTCGGAGCTATCTCCCTGGCTCCCACTAACTTTCTAAATGTGTAAGCCACTCTCTATCCGTGGTGACATTCACCACCAGCCACAAGTGCAGGTATAATTGTTCTTCCTATGGCTGGGAAGCATAGAGCTGGATGCTGGCTATTGGCCCTCTTTCTTTCCGTGGTCCCCACCCCACACAGCAATGCCAGCAGCTCTGCAGTCCAAGTCTTCTGAAGTAGTGCCCAGTTGCCAGGAAGGTCGCACTGAAGGGTAGCTGAATCCTCAGTATGCTCGCAAATTAATGTATGTAATTGTTCTCCCCTTAATTGCTTCCTTTACGATTAATTGTGGAGTATTATTCCCTACACATGCTGATTGAGACATACTCTGAATAAGGTCGCAATTCTGTGTAACAACTTTGTGTAGGCTTGTGGGCCTCTAACAACTCTCATGTCTGTTCAAAAATAAAGAGTAAAGGCTATTCTTTTTTTTTTTTTTTTGGACCAGGGTTCGAATTCACGACCTTGCACTTGCCCAGCAGGCACTTGTGCCTCGGAGGTATCTCCCCAGCCCCTAAAGGCTATTCTCTATTTCCAAATTCCCAGCAAAGGCCCGACACCTAACAGGTGGTCATATTTGTTTTCCTGAAGTTAATTCTTTTTCAAAAATGCCTTTGATGACATGTCATGAGGGCCGGTGTATTTTCTTACCATCAGGGCATTGGGTTCTGTATCTTAGCTTTCTAAGGGCTTCACCTTTTCCCTTCTCTCTGCCTCTCTTCACCTGCTCCTTCTCTACCTTCTCCTTCCCCACCTCACCCAGGCCTAGCCACGCCAGGCAAGCACATGACCACTGAACAATGTCGTCAGCCTTGTTTATTACTTTTATGTTGAGGCAGGGTGTCCACGTGGCCAAACAGTACTCAAACTTGTGAAACTTGTCCCAAGTTCCTGGGATGGAAGGCATTTACCACTGCCACCTGTCCTCCTGGGCAGGCATTCTTCTTTATTTACATCCCACTGAAATACCTGATCCTTTCTTATAAACTAAGTTTTGGTTTGTATATTCCTAAACAACAACAACAAAAAAAAACATTAACTTACTGGTCTTCCCTTGTGCACAACACTTTCTTTTGCACTCTGACCCCCTCTCAATCCCCTGGATGCTGAAGATGAAGCGCAGGCCCTTACTCAGATGAAGTGTACCCTCTGTCACTGAACTGTATCTACAGCTCTAGTCAGTTTTTATTTCTAGTGTTTGGTCTTCCCTCCATAACTTTGCTATTTGCTGTTATCAGAAAGTAGCTTATGCTGAGATGCTCTCTCCCTCCCTGGGTCTCCACCCTCTCCCTTTCCCTCCCTCTTCCTGTTTCTCCCTCTTCTTCTCTCTGTCCTCTCTTCTGCTCCCTTTCTCTCTCCCTCTCTCTCCCTCCCCTTCTTTCCCTCTCCCTCTCCCTCCAGCTCTCATCCTCTCTCCCTCCCTCTCCCTCTTCCTCTCCCTGTGTGAGTGTAGTATGCGTGACTTTATTAAATGAAGGTGACAAATGATTGCCTTCTTTCTTTCTTTTTTTTATATTATGGTGGGCTCAGCCTGCCCTGGGGTTGGGGCTGGCAGAGGGTGTGGTGCCCAACATAGAACCACAGTCTTCTGGGTTGCCTAAACTCGCCTAAGCAGGTACTTTAGACCACTGGACTATCTCACTGGCCCAAGTTGATATTTTCTTGACATAATAATTTCAGTAGTGCATAATATAAACAAAATATATGGCTGAATAAAAACACTGAAAAGTAATTCTGTTTTTAAAGCAAATATAATTTAAAAACAAGATTTTACACTAGAACAAATTTGAATGGGTTCCTAATAGTCAAATATAGAATGAATTTCTCTGTAAAATAAGTACTGTGATACTGGTTTATAGCCAAATTGTGAAATAAATGTAAGCAGGGATATATTGATGTAAAATTGCTTAAATATATAAAGGGAGAAGAAATTGATTTCCTTTTTGAAAGAATTCCAAATAATATATGTAGATATTCTCTTTTCCAGATAAATCTTCCCCTCCATCTTGAACGGGGGGCTAGATCGAAAATTTACCAATACTTTTACAAATAAATTAGTGGAGAAAGGAAAATAAAAACTAATTATATCCTGGGAAAATCCAGAAAAAGTTAGAGTCCACATCACCAGCGATGCATCATGTTCCTCATGTGCAAGCCCGGGGGTAATGTGGCCAGAATGTCCCTTCACACACACCCGTGACACCTTTCACACATACCCATATCTCTAGTGCGACCATGAGAAAAACAGGAGACAAACACACAGTAAGGAGTATCTTTCAAATATCTGACCAGCACTTTCCAAAACAATCAACAGCACTAGCACAAGGAAAGCCAGAATTTGCCACAGACCCCAGGAGACTGAGAAGACATCAGGACTAAAGGCAACATGAAACCTCATCTTTAATCTGGGGACACAGAAAGGCATTAATGGGGAAAAAAAAAGATCAGTGAGATCTAAGAAAAATCTGTAGGTAAGTTAACAACAACAAAATCCCTCAGTTACAGCAAGCGCATGACACGTCTGTCAGGTGTTAACATTTGGAGAAACTTAGTAAAGACATAGAAACGCTACATCATATTTGCAACTTCCTTATGAGTCAAAACCTCTTTAAAAACCTCGTGTGTGGCATCTTCCCTTTATTAACTAATTTCAAACACAAAGGAAATTCACACAAGAAACTGAACTTCTGCTTCTTCCTCTGGTTCACCTGTAATACTGTACTACAGAGTGTTGTGAAACTGAGAGGCTTAATCAACTCAAAATGACATCATAAAACTCCTAGAAACTCTAGGATGAAAGCAAATTATTTAAAAAAAAAAAAAAGTTTGGCGATCCAAAATGTTTCTGGGTACATGAAGACTAGATAAAAGATGAATCTTTGTGAGCTGTTCTGTCAGAGTTCTACACTGTTTGACAAGTTTCCAGTTTGTAATACTCAGAACCACTTTGGGATAACACTAGTGCTTTTGTGGATCTAGACATCCTCCAAACATCTATTGACTGCCTTTGACCTTATACATAGCTAAGTGTCAATATGCAGTCTTACCTGGTAAGTAAACATTGTCTCTGGGCGTATTTTAACTTTGTCAGTGTAAACCTATGGTCAACCCCCTTAACAAATTTTAGTTCAACTGTTAACTTATTTGCCCAGCTTAGATAGCACGAAACTGAATTAGGAAGTCATCCTTGCTTGTTCTCAAAATATGGTTTTAAAAGGCAGTTCATGAAGAGAAACATGGGCTTTTAAGTGACACAAATCTCCCTCGTGATTTTAGTAACAGCTCATGTGACCTTGACAAGCCACTTTATCTCTGTCAACTTCATTTTCTGCATAATGATTACTACAATATCAAGCTTGCCTAGCTAGTGGAAGGATGAGCTAACTTAAGGTGTGTAACGTTACTTAATATGATGGCTGATTCCAAAAGTCCCTTTTAATGCCCACGTGACCTTAGAGATCATGACTACTTTTCAAATCATTCACTAAACCCTAGATAGCTACCTACGACTATATCCACCTCAAAGAGGAAAAGGAAAAAGAAAAAACAGTACTCACACTTTCCTAACTAACGTAAAGGAGGAAATAAAATAAATATGATGAATGAAAACTTAAAGTTGTATTCCCACCTACAACCTGAATATGTTGATTGCTAGCACCAGGAGAAAACAGAAAAACTGGGCAAAAGGAGAGAAGACCAAGAAGTAAGTGAAAAGAGGGACAATGTCCTCTTGTTACCAGCAGTCTGGTGAAGGAGGCATTTGAGCACAATTTTATTATTTTGTGCTCAGACGAGTCTTTGAAGATGCAATGAGTGATTGCGATGAAGAAAAAGATTTTCTCGGGTGATGAAAAAGAGGATGGAGGGCTACGATCTCGGGGACCATCTGACAAAGATGATATGGTTATGCAGGATGATCCATGAGATGAAATATAAGCTGAGTTGTGATTGGTGAAAACAAGAGTGAGAGGCTTCTTCTGTGTTTCCCTGGGGCGGGGGCGATGAGCCTGATGGGGAAAGAATGCCCAGGAAGAAATGCTGTTTCTCCTACCTGGTGGCTAGACAAACTGGCTGACTGCAACCAGCTGTTTACAAATAGAGACACATACACCTGTGAGGCGGATAGCTGCCTTGGAAAAATGATTACAAAGGTAGTGGAATCCAGAGCGCTATCAGTGATCTACTTGGGAAAATGTAAAAGCAAAACCTTTCCTGGTTGGTGAGAATGTTAACACCAGGCCTGCACATAGACACTTGAGCTTTGTGAAAACATAGTTTAGGAACAAGCTGAAGAGGAAAGTCATTTTTCTTTTCCTTCTTTCTACATGTTAGATGTTTCAAACCTGGGTGCATGATCTTGGCACTAGCAGTAAGATCAAGTTATGTAAAGAATAACTCAGTCTTGCTCAAAAAGCAAAAGAATGAAGTTTTAGAAACACAATCAATGCTCTCCAACCTGGATGGTTTATTTCACAACTTCAAGTTTAACATTAAACAAATGTAACTCAAGTCACAATGCAATGATGACTGATGTTTTTCACCAACATCCAATTATCATTCCATCAGGCACCATTGTCAGGGCCAAGGAAAACAGGGAGTATGCATCTAGAAAGGGTTATTCGCTGTACCTTTTCAAACAAGCTTTATAAGGACACCAAGTGAATTTCTGACTTGTTTGTTCATGTCGGTGAAGCTCCACGTGTGAACCTGAGTGCTGTGTTAGCCTTTGTGCTTTCCAAGGAGTGGTAGCTGCCTTTGCTATGCAGAGTTAAAAAGAAAACCCCCTTTCATTGTTTCTCACTTATTCCATTAGAGTAATTTGCATCTGTGTGTTCTCTGCAGGCACTAGTCATGATGTCAGCCTGCGGGGTGAGATCTTTTTAGGAGGTGAGGTGAACTGAAGCGGTTTTAGGGAAACAAAAAGAAAATAAAAACAACCCCTTGACTGGGCTTCAAAGAAAGCCATCACATTCAGGAACACCCTTCAAGAAAGCACAATTGCTTCCCATTTTGTTCGAGTGGTTCAAAAGAGAAATGATGGATAGCTGAGAGATCCCCGTAGTAAAAACAGCCTTACAGTCCCAAGAATGCCTTTTGTCCCTGATAGCGCGCTGCAAGCAGCTCCCTCAAAGATGCAGGAAGCTTTCTGCCTCTCTGAGCCTCTCTCCCTTGGGGAGAAAACAGCAGCTGCTTCACAGTATGCGATCCAGGCCGGGCGGGGAGGACAAAGGAAACGCCTTTCCAGCTGAAGTTGCAAGCAGGAGCTCTGAACCTTGACTTGTAATGGATTGCTCAAATAGGAATTTGGGCAGAACCCCAAGGCGAACACCTTACACTTACTTAAGGGAGTGGGAAAGGAGACTTTTTAGTGAATTCAGAAAAAGACCTAAAAGTTATATCAAAATAGTAACATCCCGTGCAGCTCATTTCAGCAAGGAATGACATGGGGTGGAAGAGAAGTGAAAGGTTCTGGCCCTAGTATGAATTGTTGAATCATTATGGTGCTCATCTAATATGAGTGAAGCACTTAAAACACAGCTTATCTTCCCAAAGACCACCTCCTTCTTCTTCTCCAACACAGCTCAGGGTGCAATTTCCTTCCACCACCCTTGTCCCACCACCTCAGAGAAGGCCCCCATCAGCTCCTCAGGTAAATCTACACATCCTCCTCAAACCCCACCCCTGGCAAAAGCCATAAAAGCCTCAGTCTCCCTTTTTTTCCAATTCAAAGAATCCTTTATCTTCCCCGAATTCTCTCTGTGTCCTCCAAGAAAATAGAGCCCCTTTCCCTTTTTCCTTCTGCCTATTTCTCTGATGCAACACCATGGAAAACCTATCAAGAAGGAAAAGAAATTGAGTCTCTGGGCATTCTGGCTACTCACCATGTGCATGAAAACCCTAAGATGGCTTTCCACCACTTCTCCAACTTGTTTCAACCTGAAATACTAATAAGAAAGCAAAGCTGGCTTGAATTTGCTATTTATGTACTCAGAAGCTCAGTGAAGATTCACAGACTCCTGTGCAGGTTGTTGCTCTGTGGCTTCCTGTGTAAATTGCCTCTTCCAAAGCTTCCACAGGGTCTGTAGCAATAGCAGGGCGGCACGCCCAAGCATAGGTAGGCCCTAGCCCTTACCAGGCCTTTCCTCTCCTCAGAGGTCACTTTGTACAGTCCATGTAAGCAGGTGAAGAAGTCACCCCGCCAGGAAAATTCCTATTTAATTCAGTTCAGCCAATATTTGTGGGCCACATGGGTGCTGAGAAGAAGGGTATCATTAAAATGTCGCAGACAAGAGATGTTAATAGACCACTACACGTGCTCAAGGAAAGGAAAGGGGAAAAAGACGCCAGCTTTCAGCCTGAAACCCAACAATTAGAGGGACACTGATATTTAGATCCCCATAGAAATGGACTGCAGAAGTACAGCCACATGAATCACGGTACAGTATAGGAAGTTCAGACATGGGACACTCACGGGCAGAATCCCACCCTGAATAATGACTGGCGATTATTCAGCGAATTTCTGACTTGTGTGTTCATGTCAGTGGAGCTCTACATGTGAACTCAGGTGCTGTGTTATTCTTTGTGCTTTCCAAAGAGTAGCTGCCTTTGCTATTCAGAATTAAAACAAAAACATTTCTTTCGTTCTTTCGCACTTATTCTATTAGGAGTAATTTACATGTGTGTGTTCTCTGTAGGTGTGAGATCTTTTAAGAGGTGGAGTGAACTGAAGAAGTTTTAGGAAAACAAAAAGCAACTAACAACAACCCCTTGAGTTGGCTTCAAAGAAAGCCATGGCATTTAAGAAGAGCTCCTCAAGAGCTGAGGGCCTGGGGCAGGAGATGTACAAGAGGTAAGAACTCCAGAGGTCGTCCTCACTTACTCTTTTAATAAAGATACATTTGGTTTCTACTGTGGTAAACATGTGCTTGATGTTGTAAGGGGAGGGCAGTGTTATTAAGCAAAGGGAAAGATAAATATCACTGATGCTGCACATAGGTCCCAAGCCACAGTAGGACAGCAATGCTCTGCATTATTGGGTATTATTCTAGCCTTTAGTGAAAGAATCAGAAGCCAGCTTTTGGAGCAGAGCTCATTACTGTATAGACATTGACAGATGATGAATAAATAATTCAAAAATATACAACTGTAAGTCTACTAGGTTACTGCTGTAGTGTGTGCTTTCAAAGCAGGTTTCACAGAGCTGTCAAATTCTCTTCCACCAATGAAGAACAGGGAAAGGGAGCAAAAGTTCTCCATTCTCCATGTCATGTGCCGAGACATGGAGATTTCTGTCCTCACCAATCGGTATACACAACAGCAGTTCCACACATAATGCCTAGTGACGTCGTAGCCAGCCTGGTTTGTGTAAGCACAGAGCAAATTGATTGTACAATGATGATTAGCCTGCTGGCTCCTTTCTCAGAATATATTCCTATTGTTAAACATCTGCCTATGTTTTTGTTTGGCTTTCTTGCAAATGCACCAACTTTGTCATGGTTGCAGAATAAAACTGCTTCATGTAGTGACTAAAATATCCAAGTAAAATCATATTCTAAGTTTATCACTATCATATATTTTCTTTACTCTATGAGCATTTATCAGCCATCTATTATATGCTGGGAATCATGCCATGTCTCCTGGATGCCAAGATGAACATAAAAATACTATCCTTCAGGAACTTGTGGTGAACTGGAGAAGACAGGCAAGTTCACCAGCTCTGAAAAATAATATAATAAATGCCTTCATTACTATATTTTCCCCTTTACTCCTCTACTACTGAAATTCTGGTCCAGGGGTCCCCAGTAGAATCTGGCCCAAGCTTATTATAGCCTATTTGATCACAGTGGAGATTAATTGAAGCTAAAAAAAATTGACTTCAGAGTAAAATTGAGTCTGAATGCCTCAAGTGGTCTAAGGGCCAAATGGGGCACTAGGATGAGAGAAATCCAAAGCTCATAACACCAGCTAGATCTAGAAAGAAGTGAGGTGGCTACAGAGAGAGGGAGTCCTGTGAAACAGTGGCAAAGAGAGAAACACTGCTCCTAAAGTGCAAATGTAGCCGTGGATCCCGCACTCTGTAGGGAAGAGAGGGCGGGCAAGTTCTGAGTAGCAATTCAAAGCCAAATAAAGACCAGGGCATAAAGGGCTTCATCTGTGGTATAGCAGAGATAGGAAGAAACTTTGCGAAGGTCCTCAAAGACAGAATAATAATGACTGGCTTCTCTAAAAACAAGCAGCATTTTTAACCAGATAGAAAAAGAGAAGAACATTTCAGATAAAAGCAACTCTCCTTCAAAGACACAACTTGCAAGACCAGTCACAGGTGGCTCAGTTGCTGGGCTCACTGCAGTAGCTGCAGGAGAAAAAACTAGGATCGGAGGAGTCAGACTGTATTTTCATCTTCACTTCTCCGTGGAGTGGTGGCAGGGGAAGTATCTTCCTGTTTATATTCTTCACATAGAAGATCTATAAACTATAAGCTTATGGAATCAGAGATATTACTGAAACTACCCAATAAATTATTTTTATGACTCCTTCAAAAATTTGTTTCTGTTTAGTCCATTGTAAGTCAATTAGAATTATTTGTGACTAGCTAGTTGTCCATTCTTTCCTTATTTTCTTCATAAAATAAGAAATTTTCAGCCGGGTGTGGTGGTGCACGCCTGCAATCCCAGCACTCGGGAGGCTGAGACAGGAGGATCGGTGTGAGTTCGAGACCAGCCTGGGCTACAAAAGTGAGCTTAAGGCCAGCCAGAACTGCAGAGCGAGACCCTGTCTCAAAAAGACAAAAAAAAAAAAAAAAAAAAAAAAAAAAAAAAAAAAAAAATTTTTC
>PVJA010025861.1:0-30278 GCA_004027025.1 Myocastor coypus
TGTCTTTTTGAGACAGGGTCTCGCTATGCAGTTGAGGCTGGTCCTGAGCTCACTTTTGTAGCCCAGGCTGGTCTCAAACTTGCACCAATCCTCCTGCCTCAGCCTCCCGAGTGCTGGGATTACAGGCGTGAGCCACCATGTCCGGCTAACATCTTTTTTTTAAACATTTACTTTATCTTATTATTTTTTAAAACTTCATTTATTTATGTTATGGCTAGCTCACCCTGCCCTGGGGATGGAGCTGGTACAGTATGTGGTGCCAGGGATAGAATTGTGATCTCTGCGATTACCTAAGCTTGACTAAGCAGATGCTTTAGGCCGTTGAACTATCTCACTGGCCCCTCTAACATCTTTTTACCATGTGTTTTTGTTGGCTTTCTGGGATCTTGTGTATAAACTGTTTTGATTATGGCTAACCGGAGTTCTTTATGCTTCACTTAAGTGTATGTCAGAGCTTTCCTGTGCTGGGGAAATTTTCTGTTATTATTTCTTTGAGTAGTCTGTTCATGTTAATTGTCTTAAATCCTGCTGTTTTATAGATAACTATTGGTTTGTTCTGAATCATGTTGCAGCTGTTGCATTTTGTTTCTTTGTTCGTTGGTATTTCTAACAGCTCCTTCCTTTGTGTTCACTAGCTGTTATTTCACCTTCAAGGTCTGAAATTCTATCTTCAATTTCATTCAAATAGTTTTGCCAGGGCTGGTAACATGTTCAGTGGTCCAAAGTGCCTGCTTAGGCAAGCTTAGGCAACCACATGGACTACAGTTCAAGCCCTGTCACCACATGCTGCACCAGTCCCACCCCCATAGCAGGCTGAGCTGGCCATAAAAAATATTAATCAAATAGTTTTGCCAACTTTCAGTGGAATTATTCATTTCTTTGATATCTGTTTGAGTCTGTTCCATGCATGCCAGGTCTTTCCTGTATTGTTTGTTCAATATTTCCATCTTTTCCCTTTTGTCCTGTATGTTTTTAAATCTATGTCTTCTGTAGGTGTGCTGAGCAATTCTTTCATGGTTGTTGTCATTTCTTTCTTGACACAATAGATTACTTCTGATCTCATTTCTTCTGTATCTTGATGGAGTTGTGTCTTTCCATTGGTTGTTATCATTTCTGAAATTTCAGCTGTGTGACTTCCATGTTCTCCGATGGCCTTGTCTGCTAGATTTGTCCTGAGTGCGTTGGAGCTCTGAGATTGCCTTTGGCTCTACTGTTTTGACATTTTTAAAGCTTCCCACGTTCACCGAGACTCAGTAGATATGGTTTGTGGGAAGTATGAGGATAAGCAAGGCTCCCACAACATTGGGAGCACAGGATACACTTCTGAAAGCTTCCTCTGTGTGGAGTTCAGCATGGCTTCTGCCTCCATGAGAGCTGGTGTAAAGTGCAGCTCAAGAAGGCTCAGATGATGGTGCCAGTAGGCCAGATCTCCTTCAGGCTCTCTCAGCGGTGGTGGGTGGCAGCACAGGGCTCAGCAAAGCTCCCACTACCACTGGGAGAGGAAATAATAGCCCAGCCAGGCTCCAGTGACAGTGTGGGGAGGGACAGCATACACATAATTTTGGAGTTCATAATTCAATCAAGAAAAAGATGTAATAGTTTAAATAATGTAAATTTGAAGACTAGAATTATCTCATTAATTTCCCAAAATAGTATCAAATTTCCCTTCACCAGTCTACTGAGAAACACAACCAGGTTTCAGCCACACCAGTCTCTCATCCTAAGAGCTGCAACATCCATTTACGGCAGATGATGTGAGCACTGATAATTCTAGGTGTTTTGTGACAGTTTAACATGATTTATCTAAAGACCTTTGCAGAATGATAGAAAAAAATAGGAAAAAGTTTTTGGTTTATGACAGTTATTTTACTCAGAAAATACATCTGTGTACATCATCTACCTCAGAATTTTCAAATGTAGTTAATTGCCTTGGGGTTTAATAAAGCAACTGTGTCATCATTCTTGGCATACATATTTTTTTTAGCAAATAATAGGAGACATTTTTGTAACTTGAAAATTTCTTTATTTTTGGTCCCTCTATAAAGGCTGACTTCCATTCAATTCTTAGGACTAGAACATGACAACGAGATGAAATTCTGATAGAATGAAAGAAAATATTACGAGAACTGATATCACACAGGAGCCATGTCTAATCAAATACGACTCGGCACATCCAACAGACTCAGGAATGAAATTCTGATTAGCAGCCAAACAGCAGTGGTTACACTAAGGTTTAGTTTTCTGATCTTTCTCAAATTTTATCCGCTATTAATTGCAAAACATGAACTATCTGCTAAATTGCATTTCATCTTATCTTTCAAGCAGTATTCATCCATGAAGCCAAGAGGGATTTTGTTTTCTGCTATGAAAAGTTTTTTTAATAAGGAAAAAACAAATAATGCTTGTTCACACTCAGCCTGGAGAGTGTGGAGTGGCAAAGCAGGGGACTAGGGAATCCTGTTTTCATCCAGCACATGTTTAGGCTGCTGGAAACTAATATAAAGGTTGATGTTACCTAAAACTATCCCTGAGGGGAAACAACATCAATGCTGCTGTATTCCAGGATTTCAGAAGAAACAATATAGGAAACATTATTTATAGGGTTATTTTTATAATACTTACCCAATGAGTCAAGCTCAAAAGAGTGCAGGAACTCTGTCCACAAATTAAAGACCAAAGAATTTATGTGTGGGTCTGGATCACTAAGAAATGTCCTGTATGAGTTCAGGTGAAGACTGAGAGCATACAGCAATGCCCTTGCTGAATAAAATTGGAGGCTAATAGCCCAGGACAATACCTTGGGCAGGCCTGTTCCATGCATCTTCACTGGGAAGGCCCAAAGGTCAGTGGTAGAAGCAAGAAAGTCAGCAGGGTAGAGGATCTGTGCTAGCAGGGTGAGGATTTGGCAGTGGAACCAGGTGGCAATGCTCAAAGTTAGAACCAGAGCTCCCCTCAAAAGTACCAAAGCCATCTTCAGCAACACTAAGATTCCAAAGTCCTGTGAGGATGAAAACAGCAGAGTTCATATTCAGAATGCAAATGTGGCAAGCTTTTTCAGGACACTGAACAGTGCACCACCTTCCCTTCCAGAACCAGGAAGTGAGGCTCAACGTAAGGAGAAGAGTTCCCCCAGAGTGAACCATAGCCATTCTCCATGACAAAAATATCCTGTGTTTCTTTGATGATCAAAATAGTTAAATTCATAGCAATAAAGACAGCATGGCAAGCTTCTCTGAAGAACCAACAGCCCCGGAAGTGGCGACAATGAGGACAATGAGAAGGAATAGCTTGGGGAGCCCAGAGTGAGTGATGGATGGGGGCGCCATGTCCACACCTGTAATGTTGGAGGCCAGAAACGTGAAAAGCAGGAAGTAGCAAGAAAGTCAGTTACTGTTTGGCGCTTCCCGTTGGGTGTAACCCATTCCTTAATGAGTAATATCTATTGCTCTTACACACCTGGGGAAACCCAACAGTGTGTGCAGGGAAATTGTACAGAAGACAGACTATCAAGAAGGGGAAAAGAAATGCTGATCGTGGGCCAGGGATATAGCTCAGCAGCATAAGCAGCTGCCTGGCAAGTTCAAGGTTCAGTGTTCTATTCCCAGTACTGAAAAAGAAGAAGAAAGAAAGAAAGAAAGAAAGAAAGAAAGAAAGAAAGAAAGAAAGAAAAAAGAAAGAAAGAAAGAAGAAAGAAAAGAAATGAAAAGAAAAAAGAAAAAAAAGAAAAGAAACACTGATCCTGAGGCAGGCCGTTATGGGTTAGTGACGAGGTACAGAGGAGATAATATGCCTGGTTAACTGCCTCCCGCTCAGCTCACTAAAGAGTATTAATATAATAAAAAAGTGCCCAGGATTCCATTAACTCTGCTTTTTGTTAGAGATTGTCTTTCCCATCAGTGAAACAGAATCACTGGTGAGTAGTGATTGTAGC
Organism: Myocastor coypus; assembly: GCA_004027025.1. NCBI lineage: Eukaryota > Metazoa > Chordata > Mammalia > Rodentia > Myocastoridae > Myocastor > Myocastor coypus. The sequence goes on from PVJA010025861.1 coordinate 3,932, forward strand.
CGTTAGTCTGCATAGATGGTTTATTTATTTACCCCAAAAGACTTACTCTTAGGGTAGAACTCTAAGGTAATAGAGCCTTCTAAGCAAAAGCTTTCCAGTTGAAGTTCAAAGTGGGAAAGAGAGTTTGCATCCCTGTTTAGTTTGGAGTCAGTGCTCTCAGTTTCTTGTAGAAAATTGCTCCCCAGCGCACGTAATTTGGCTGCTCTCAGAGAACTCGACTGTCTCCAGTTGTGTTGGAGTAGGGATTGCATTTCACAAGGCAGAAAACATAGCGGCTGAGTGCCATTTCCTTTCCTGCTTGATCCTGAACTCCAGTTATTCATTTATTCGTTACTCCCAACTGGAAAATGACCTTCCTGCCTGTGCAGAGATGAAGAGCTACTTGGCACAAGGGCTTTCCCGGAAAGGAGCGAGGGAAAGTGATTTCACAGGGAAGCGCAGACACAGCAGTTCTGCCCATAGCTGCCCGCACGGTGTCTATGTTTTCTTGGCGTTGATTCTTTGTCCTGTCAGCATGGGCTGCAAGATTCCTTGCTCAAGGTCCAGTCTACGGGGAAGGTGGGAGGGAAGCCTCTCAGCCTTCCCTGGGCTGCCCATCTCTGCATCTACACTGTCCACATGGTTCAGGCTATTTCCTAGTCAGTGATCCCGGGGCCTGGGAGATTGGGCCAGTAAGCTAGCACAGATTCCTTTCCTAACTCCATCTTGGGTGGACCCACGGATGTCTGTCTTTTCTGCACACTGCTGTAAGAGGAGAGGATGTGATTTAGAAATTGTAGATCTCCCTGGCCATCGTCATCTGCGTCCTTGCCTCCCACTGCAACATTTTCCCTCACTACAGGAGGGGAGGCATGCAGAGATGAACTTATATGTCCCTCATCTGGGCACTCCTTCTAACAACAAGGAGCCTAAAAGGCTTACGGTTAATAAGAATTAAGACAAATACTGAGTGTCTCTTTCCTAATCCTCTTGGGTCTTTAACTCAGATGGGTGAGAGTACCACATGGTTTCACTTTTGCTTTTACTGTAGACTCTTAATTCCTCAGCTTAATATACTAGAAATAGGAACAGGAAAGAGGGCAGCAAAGCTCCAGCACTTAAATTTCCTGCATGTCATCCAGAGCAAAACTGAAACTCTTTAAAAGCTGGTGATATTGTTGGCAAAGAATTTGAATTAAACCTTTCTTCCTTTTCATAGAAAAGTAGTGAAATTGACATGCCGGCAGATTGTCCAAACTGTATCTTGCTGTCTCATCTCACCTTTATCTTATATGTGATTGTTATGGTTTGTGTTTAGGTGTTCCTCCAAAACCTCACTACACCAGGTTCCAGAATGGTGCCGGCATAAAGAGTTTATTCCTTGGAATCAGGGTCAGAGTGCTCAGTGATCCATGCACTCAACCCCTATAGCCAGGAGAGAAGGAAGCCTGGCTACTGCTCCTGCTGGAAGCAGACCCTGTCATCATCCACATAGCAGTGGTTTTAGAAGCACTGAGAATGCAGGAGTTCTGAGGTTAACAAGTCTTCCACCTCGATTTCAGAAGAAGGCCTGGGAGGCCAGGCAGTGTGCCCCTGAGAGGGCACTGTGTAAAGCTGTGTGTGAGAAGTCTATTCAGTGGAAACCCCAGAAGTTTTGAAAAGCCAGGAACATGGGTCATCTAAGGGAAACTGCAAAGAGGGAGCAGAGCCAGCCTGAGAGAGAAGCTATAAGAGCTACAACTACCAGGAGTGCCGTAGGGGTGGAGCCACATGGAGCTTACAACTTGCCACAGATTGCTTTGGATGTTCCACAGGAATCTATAGGACTTAATGTTGGCCCTTCTGGGTTGTGGACTTGTGTTAGTCTCAATGCTTGGAATCCTGCTGTGTGTGTCTTTTGGGATGGTCATGTGTGTCTTGTGTCTTTGAATGTTGAAGGTGTTTAAATTTTCATTTGTATAGAGGTGCACAGAGACTTGGGACTTGGACTTTTCGGCATTGCTGAAACTGCTGGGACTTTGGCACTCTTATAGATGGACTAAAGGGACCAAAGGGGGGGGGACTAAAGGGGCATAAAGGGGTGCACATGAGTCTTTAGGGGCCCAAGGGTGGAATGTTATGGTTTGCATATAGCTGTACCCCCAAAGCCTCATGCGGTCATGAGGCTGCTTCTGGAATTTGTAATTGATTATTGTGGGAATGGGTGCTGCGCCTCTCCTGGGGCAGGTGGTTTCCATTTCAATGTGCTTGAGCTGCTGCTAGCTCTCTTCCTGCTCTCTTACTCTTAGCTGCTGCCATGGAAGGTTGCCCTCTGCCATGTGCCACTCTGCCTTAGAGCCAGCTAAATATGGACTGAAACCTCCAGTAACTGTGAGCCAAATAAACCTTTTCTTCCCTAATTTTGAATGTCGGGCATTTGTCTCAACAATGAGAGAAAAGTAACTAAGGCAGTGATGTTTGTCAATTACTTATGTTTTCAGAGCTCCTTCCAATGTGGAACAGAAGAAACTGTGATATGGAAAGCTTAAGTTTAGAATATGAAACCAGGAAGACTAAGTCTTCATAAGCAAGGCTACAGTGAACTGACTCGATTTCACCTTGCCAAGAATATTCAGCTCATATCCCATGTGCGTGTATAAAAGTTTAAAATTATTCTTCCTGCATTACTTTGTAAGTATGCATTATATAGGCTCTAATAGTGTAATTTCTGAGAAATGGTGGCATATTTTGACATTTTCTATGTTTCCAGTGGATTTATCTAAAAGCTACCCCTAGGTAGATGTAATTAATTAAGTCAATGTATTAAATGTGAATATAATTTTCTGATCTTGATATGGTAAGTGCAGGATAAAAGGCTCAGTGAGAAAAGTAGAATGAAATTGAGTCTATATTCCAATTTCATAAAACAGAATTACTTTGACCCTTTTGTTCAACCACAGATATTGAGCTGACATTTACTGTATTGGACGTCCTTGGAGCTCTTCTGTAAGCCAGTGATCTTTTTATATTAGATGCACAGCTAATGTTACTTACTGACAATTACCTTAATAATGAGTCATTAAAATATGTTGATTGATCAGGTATTTTTCAAAAATAATACTTAATGATATGTCAACCCTTTGGAAGAATTTATACATGGATGCTTACATGGTTTTAGGTGGTTAAAAGTAAAATAAATGAATGTAGGTCAACTTAAATCTCTCTCAGTCCCAGAAGTTACTCTTGGCAATAAATGCTTATTCTCATTTCCAAAGAATGCTGGTAGACTTGAATCTTTTTTTTGTGTGTGTGTGTGTGTTTTTGAGACAGGGTCTCGCTATGCAGTTGAGGCTGGCCTTGAGCTCACTTTTGTAGCCCAGGCTGGTCTCGAACTCGCACCAATCCTCCTGCCTCAGCCTCCCGAGTGCTGGGATTACAGGCGTGAGCCACCACGCCCGGCTTAGACTTGAATCTTAAAAAAGATAATGTTGTACTACAATACAACAGCTTTTAGTGGGAGAATTATGAAAAGATAGCAAGGATATGATTGTTAAGATAATGATAAAGTACTTGGGCATGCATTCTCATGGTTTAGAGGACCATGAGACTTTAATGGTGGCTTCTGCTCGATAGATTGTCAGTATGTTGATAAAAAGGAAGAGTTAAATCTGTCAGGGCAAGAAAAATGCAAGCAGAGGATCCTTCTGTTTGTGATACACAGGACATCAGGACTTGAATGTTTGGTACTACTGGTAAGGGGAAAGAGAAGTAGGTTGAAGAAACTACACAGTTAAAGACTTTCTTTGTAGAGTTTCAGAAAAGGAACAAACACAAAAATCATTGAGCATTGGTAGCTTTCGTAGCACATGGGGGACCACCTTGGTGGCTCTCCTTGTAAGAAGAGCAGTTGTCTCCATGTTGGCTGTGTCTGACCCTATTTCCATGCACTGGTAGGTACAGAGCTGGCTAGGATTTTCCCCACCCCTTTAACTGGCTTTAAGCAATGTATATTGGTCTAGTGCAGGTTCTGGCAGTAGTCTGTGAAAACAGCACAGGTGTTTCCCTGATAATCCACACCTGCTGCTCTTTACTATGAGCAAGGTTAAGACAGCATGAACGGCCGGTGCTTGCCACTGTCGGCTTGGATTAATCCTTGAGACAGAGGCTATGACTTCCTGGGGTTTGAAATCAGAGCTGAAGCACCAGCCTCCAAAACACTCGATACTATCTCAATAGTGTAATGTAGGTTATTTTTTCTACATATCCTTCTCTCTGCATATCATAGAGGTACATGCAGGCCTCCCACCTAGCCTAGCTCACAGTACTCACTTCCTGAAATTCTCTGTCATTCATCCTCAAGCCATGCCTCCTTCATGACTGAATGAAACCAGGGTCAGCTCCTGGTTGAAGTCTTGGTTCCAGGTAGCCACCAGCATGGCTAGACTTGGGACCCCTTGGCTCCCCATAACTATAAAAATGCCTTGATGTCTTTATTCTTGCCTTGGGTTGCCCTGGAAGCAGTAGACTGGAATTAACTTGATGGAATCCCAATAACTTATTTGGGATTTCAAATATAAACCTGTTGGACTGAAATGAGGACCCAGAGGGGCTTCCTCCAATAGCATACCTCTGCATGCATTAGACTTCTTTCTTTTCTTTTCTCTCTCTTTTTTTTTTTTTTTTTTTTTGGTATATAGGGAAGGGTCTTCAGGATGTTCAGGGTCTTACTAATCAGACTCCGAGGGATCAGCCTGTTTACAGCTTCCTACAGCTGGGATTATAGGGGTGCACTACCATGTCCAGTCTCAGTTGACATCCAGGCATGTCCTAGGGTTGAGGTCAGCACGGCAGGCCAGGAGATCAAACTCGTGGCCCCTGTACCTGCTTGTAGATGCTTTACTTTGCTGAGCTATTTGGCCAGCCTAGACTTGTTAAGGTGATAACTCTATGTAGACTAAAAGATCACTGTAGTAGAAGCATAATGGGACCTTACAGATACTTCTAAATTAATTACAGATCTCTGATGTTGCTTAATATCCAGAACATGAACAGTAATATCGCAATTAATTGCATATGCCTTTAGAAGGAAAATTGAGCTGTTATGTAAAACAACTGTTCTTTCAAAATTAGAAATGGAATGATGTTTATTTGTGCTCACAGACTCATTAGTGCTGAGGAAGATTCTTAAAGTCCTGGCAGGAATTAATGAATAATGGCTTTTACTTTTTTAGGGCATGTTGTACTATTGTTCATCTGCCCTCTCTGCGATTCAACTTTATCTCTACCAAACAGCTCTTTGGGGGAGGAAGGAACATGCAGTGCTTCCGGCCCCTCGACTCTGTATCCATTCAAAGCAAAAGCCCACTGAAATTGTCCTTTTTCATGTCATTCTGGCTCTACTAGGCTTAGAAATTATTTGCAAAACAAGTGAGGTTATATTTTCAATAACTATCCTCCCTCCAATTCTAATTCTTGAAGTATCTCTAAAGCCGGAATTATGACATTATTCTTTAGAAACCTTTGAGAAATCATTCTGACAAAGATTTCTCATTCTTTAGCTTGACAACATTGGACTATTGGATGCTGTAAATTCTTGTTCATATAGTGTCCAGTTTTGTATATTTTCCTGTACTAGGGCAGGCAGATGGTAGCCCATGGTCAAGTCGAACTCCTCTGCTTCCTCTACGCATCCTTTATAGCTGCTTTCAGGGCTGAGGACCAGAGTTAAGTAGGCGCAGTGGAGACTGAATATGGCCTCCCTTTCTAAGTTATTTATTATGTTCCCCTTTAAAGAAGTTTAGTATCAACTGCCTTAGATTAAAATTGAATTAGGACGCTGCTGTCTGCTTTTGCCACCACCAATTCAAGGTGAGTGAAGGCCAGGGACAGCTTTTATGCTTCTTTGCATCTTTCTTAACATGTGGTACACAATGCATGGTCAATATTTTTCTGATTTATTGCTGTATATATTAAGCTAGTTGATTAGTAATTTGAAGAAATGAGATGCAAGGAAACTTCAGATAGTAAGACTGGGAACCCCCCCAAAAGGAGTACATCATGACAACGTGGTGCAAACATAAGGGAGAGTACCAGGGTAAGAATACAGGCTGACAGGGTTTTCCATGCAGTTAAAGGACATAAAAGATAAAGGAGGCTTTGACTGCAGGCATAGGAGGATGGCAGAGAGATGTGAGAATCTTCTGAGGAGACAAAGGAAGGCAGCTTGTTTTACAGTTGTTGTTTGAGGAGGAATTTGGGGAGGCAGAGTGATGTTATGGCTAACTAGAGAACTCTTGGTGCATGTGGAAGGTGTGGTGGCATGGCGGGGAGAAAGCAGAAGAGGAAGAAGAAGGGATAGGAGGAGTAGGAGGAGGAAGGGGAGAAGGAGACTGAAGTTTTTTTGTGCTGTTGTTTCAATCAGGGAGCCTCTAGGACTGACACCATGGTGACTCAGCAGGTTTCCACAGGAGTCTGAACCCATTGCAGACAATCTGAATATGGCGGCATATCAAGGCCCCTTAATTTGTCTTGTCAAGATACTTCAAGAATTATCCAATTTTCATTAAATTTATTGGCACCTGATTTTTCCTGCCCATTTAATAAGAAAATGAGCCCATACAAGAAGTCTTTTATGATTATAATGAATGTTTATGTTAAAAATAATGTTGTGCCCTCTTATTGAAATCATATCCATTGTCCAGTTTTCTTGAATTTAAAATATCTTTGAAATCTGAGCTTAAAGTTCCCTTGATAAATTTTGCTTGTTTGTTTGTTTGTTGGTATGGAGAATCGAACTCAAGACTTTGTCACACAGGTGCTTATGATGCTGAGCTACCCCCTGGCACTACTGGCAAGCAGAAAGAGGAGATGCAGATGGAACAGATGACATGGAAGTCTTTATTTGCGGAGTTTCAGAAAAGTAGCAAACACAAAACTAGTCGAGCACTGGTAGCATTCATAGCACAGCTCTGCAAGCACTAGCATTCTACTTAAGGTGATACTTCAATATAGGCTGAAAGATCACTGGAGTAGAAACACAACGGGGGCTTACAACTGCTCAACAGTTTTAACATAGTTTCCTTTGTTCAAAACTGAAAGCGGCTTGGTAGGGGGTAGATGAAAACAATGAAGATACTAAAAAAGAAATTTAGAATACAAGAAATATCATGTGGCCATAAAGTAAACAACAATTTCTTGGAAAAAAAATTAAAGTACAATGTACATGTTTTAAAAAGCGCTGCCTGGAATCCATGAACAACATCAGAAAAGAGAACAAATATTTCTGTGCATGAAGAGGAAAATAAATTTAGTCATAAAATGAAGAAGGTGGTATTTTAAATGTAAATATATGAAGTCATCTCATTTCCTCTGCCATTCAACTCACAAATGGACCAGGCGGTGCGCGTGCCTGGGTGTGAACCCCGCCTTTCTCTCCAGCTCCCTCTCAATCCAGCTCTACAGCTGCTTCCGATTCATCACAGTCTTGTTAAGTTTTCTTCTTCTGACAGACGCTAAGTCATTTGTCATGCTACAAAATGACCATTGCAATTTGTTTCACTCTAATTGCTCCATCTATGCTTGCACTACCTCAGGGAAAGCCATTTATTCTATGTATCCTAGAAAGAACACAAAAAAATTACATGAAAAAGTTCAGGTTTGGAGATAAAGGTTCCATTTGGGAAATTCTCACTTGAACTCTAGATTAATTCTCTAGGAAAGGGGAGGCAAGTTACATGTGGACCCCGTCCTGGTTGGTTGGTTGTATCCACTTGAGAAGTTAAATGAGTAACTAAATGGGCTCAGCAATTCCATACCCAAGAGTTGTAGAGGCCCCAATTATAGTGATTCATCACTTAAAAGATATAAAAGGGGAACTGAAGAAGGATGGAGCCTTCCATTCCTTAGGGGAGCGCTGGTCCTCATAGTCAGTGTGGATGTCACCCCCTGGATTCTAGGGCAGACTCTTCAGCCTTCTGGTGTAGACTCATTAGCCCTCGGTCACAGAGCCATCGACGTCCTGATGCAGACTGGTATGGAACACTGTAGTGAGCTCCAGCACTTGGGCTGGATTCTTCATTGTCCAGGGTGCAGAGGCCCTCTGCATGTTTTCTTATCTGACTCTGTGCCTGACTGTCATAAGCCAGTCTTGTGATCTGTTACATATTTGTACATCTTGTGTTACAATTATTCCTCTAGAAAAACCCTGACTGATACAAATGCAAACGACTTGCATAACATGTATTTCCAAGAGTTTATTTATTTTTTAATTTTTGCTTACTGTAAGAAGATTGCAGTGAACCCAAGCTATCTAAAGATACTACTGCATATGTCTGTTTTCTTTCAACACATCTTTTAAAGTTTATTTTTCACTTCACGTCACTGAAATTCTTTTTTGTATCTAGATTAATGAAACAAAGCTCATTTTTAAAAACAAAGCAGTTTCTACAGGCCAGGGATATAGCTCAGTGTCACGGAGCCTGCCCTGGCAAATGTGGATCCTGAGTTCGACACCACATACCAAAACAAAACAAACATACATCCATATAACACAACAGTTTGCAGTTAGAAAATTGATATAATAGCTTGTGATTTTCCTCATTTCATCTTTAAAAAAATTTCATTCACTTTCGAGTGTTTATTTGGACTAATGCTCATCTGCTTCTGCTTTTATTTTTATTTAAAAGTTGCAATATTAATAAAAGCCAAAGTATATTTTGAACTTCCCAGACATTGCCAAAGACATTTAACTTTGCTCTGTAAGTCTGTTCATATTTGAGATTACAGTGGAATTTCTAAACTCTTAAAATATTGTAGTATTCTATTCTGCTAAAAGAATAGAGACAAATTTCTTCTCATATATGATAACTGTTGGCTCATTTTCAATGAGAAAGAATGGACCAATTTAACAGTAGCTCTATGAGGCACCTTTCCATTTGGACCCAGACTGAACTCTCTCCCAGTCTTAAACTGATTGTTCACTGTTGGGATCCAGCTGGCTGTGTGTGTCCAGTGCTTGATAAAGGCCATGACAGCTCAGCCTGGTACCTGTGAGTCTGTGCTTTTCTGCCAGACATCTCTGTGGTAGCTCAGGGTGCTGGCGGGCACAGAGGTCTTCCTTTTGCTGACTCATGTGATCAATCAGAACAGTACCTAGAAGGGAGGCACTTGTGGGGCTATTATGGTTTATGTCTAGTTGTCCCACCAAAGCCTCGTGTAGTTATGGGGCAGGGACGTCTATAGATTGAGACTTGACTCATGAGTCACTGGGATTACGTGTTTTAGTACTGATGAGATTATCGATCTGACTACTGCTGGGAATTATAGGTTTGGCCTGAGGTAAATAGGCTAAGGCAGAGAGCCTGATGTAATTTAAAGGGAGACAGAAAGACAGACTCATGCTGTTGCTCTCTGCTCCCCTGGTTGGTTGGTTGCCTCTGTTGCAATTGTTGCTGTTCTGCCACCATGAACTGGATGCTCTCTGCCCTGCTACACTCAGCGTTGGGCCAGCTGAATATGGACTGAAACCTCCAGTAACTGTGAGCTAAATAAATCTTTCCTTCCTTTATTTTGAGTGTCGGGTATTTGTCCCAGCAATGAGTAAAAAGTAACTAAGACAGGGGCAGAGGAACCATAGCAAGGGAACACTGAAAACTACAGATACAAATATGTGATTCATTGTCTGCTACTGTCTGGCTCTTGGTTTTAAACCTTCCTGTGCCTCTTGAGGTTTAAGCAAAGGCAATTGCGACGGTCTTATCTGGAAGGGTCACGGACGAATCTGCCCTCACTACTTTAGAATTGATAAAGGGCCAGGATATTGCATCCTCTGGACAACAACTGAGGAAGGAGGCTCAGTGGCCTTTGGTGTGTTTGCGCTAACTGCCACCCGCATTTCTACTGTACTTAGGTGGTCTTCAGCCACCCCTACTAAGGCCACTACTAGTGGGAGGAGAGCTTTGACAGTTCTTTCTCCTTTCTGACTCAATACTCTGGACTTTCCAAAAACCAAACCCTTCCCTTCCCTTATCCAAATCCTAGAGTCCATAAAATTGTTAAGGTCATTTTGGGGCCACCTACAAAGTGGAGTGAACCCCATAGGGCACTGACAAGCCTGCTCCCCTGCCTGGACCTTCTTGCCTTTCTTTGGGTAAAAGGGACATGAGGGATTGGCACATTTTTCACTTTTTAGACTCCTACTCATCCATTGTGGTCATGGTGAGAGCTTAATTATTTCATGCGTGGCTCGGAGTCTTAACTGACACCTGACGCGAGGTTTTATTTCAAAGCTGATATCCTTTCCCATGTTGTCTCTTACTCTTCCCCACACTTTGGTGCCCTTTTTCTAGTTCTTATAGACATGAAAAATTCATCGAAGATCCCAGGTTTCACCATAACTCAATGGTTCTTTTGTTGCAGGACTCCCAGGGAACAGTCAATGTCATGCCTGGAGGTTTCCATGGTGTCGAAGAAACTTCTCATCATAACAGAGAGAGAAAAGGAAATGCTGAAGTTAGTCAAGATAGATGGTTTTTCCCTTTACCCCAGAGAAGGAGGGGAGACCTGGGATGCCTAGGTTTCAAAAATCAGAGGAACTAACTTGGAAGGAAAAAAAAAAAAGTAGATAAGAAATAAGTAAGAGGTAAAGAGGCAACTTATTGGTCTAAAATTCTAGCTGATTAACTGTCTAGAGTTCCAGATAGAAGTAAGAGCAAATCAGTTGTGTCTCATGGTAGGCACGGATGTCTTGGACGTTACGAAAAAAAAACATGATTGCAAGACGATCTTGAAAATTTCCTTTGTTGTGCAAAAGTTTTTAAATAAGAGATCCCAGTTGTTGGTTCTTTGAGATAATTCCTGTCCGATCAGGGTTTTGCTCGGAAACTTTTTGCTGACACCTATATCTTCCAGAGGTCTGGCTATTCTATCTTCCAGCAGATTTAGTGCTTTTGTTTTAATACTTAGGTTTTTGATCCATTTCAATTTTAGTTTAGCACATGGTGCGAGACATGAATCTAGTTTTAATCTTTGACAGAGTGAAAAGACAACACATTGAGTGGAGTAAAACGTGACAGCTGCTCTCCTGACTAAGGACTAATATCTAGAATATATGTAGAACTGAAAATTATACCCAAATTTAAGGACCTAATCCCAAAATGTCATCCGGGATGAAGAGACACTTCTCAGAAGGACAAATAAATATGTGAAAAAATGTTCAACATTATTGGTCATTCAAGAAATGTAAATAAAAGCAATGCTGACATTCCATTGTATTCCAGAAAGAATGGCTATTATCCGGAAAACAAGTAATACTAAATGAGAGCAGGAAAGTGGGAAAGAATAACCTTTCTCCATTGTTGGCAGGAGCTGAGACTTGTACAACTGCTGTTGTGTCTAAGTGTCCCTCCAAAGCCTCATGCAATCAAGCAATGACTTCTGGAATTTGTGATTGATTATTGTGGGTGTGGGTGCTGCACCTCCCCAGGGGAATATGATTTGCATTTCAGTTTAAGGAAGGGAAAGAAGTTAGCTGCATGAGCGGCTGCTACTCTCTCTCCCTTCTCTCTTGCTCTTAGCTGCCACCATGAAAGGTTGCTCTTTGCCCTGGGCTTCTCTGCCTTGGAGCCAGCTGACTATGGACTGAACCTCCAGTAACTGTGATCTAAATGAGCCTTTGCTGCCTTCATTTTTGGTGTCACGTGATTGTCTCAGCAATGAGAGAACAGTAACTAAGACACTGTGGAAATCAGTTTGAAGATTCCTCAGAAATCTAGGAATATCCCTTGGATCAGCTTCTTCAGCTTTTGCCTGTCTTCCAAAGAATTAAAAGCATCAGAACCATATATGTGCAGCCATATTCAGATAGCAGCTTCTGCTAGATAAATATTGGAACTATCCCAAATGAGGTTATCCAATGAATGGATAAAAATATGTGTTTTTTTTAATATAGTAGATTATTACTCAGTCCTAAATAAGTACAATTGAGACTTTATAGCTAACTGGATGAATCTTGTGGCCATAATCATAAGTGAAATAAATCAGACACACATGTATAAATATCACATTATCTTTCTGCTGTGAGAAGAGATGTAAATAAGAATAAATATGCATAGCAGACATTGTGAAATAGAAAGAACTGATTCAAGAGGAAAAAGGAACTTCATAAGGGGAAGAGAAAGGAAAGAAAACATAGAAACAGAGCTTTGTGAATGGAGAGGGTAAATGGTTTGAGAGAAGGGAGTGAAGAGAGGAATAAGAGGGATCTGTGCAATATGTGCAGATACAAAAGCCCTACAACGAATGCCATCTTTATGGATCCATAAACTGCACCAGTGAACTTACTGAAAAGAAAAAAAAATGATAATGTTAATAACTTAGACTTCATTAAGTGGGAGAAAGCATTCATAAATGCCTATTCTTAGGAAGAATTCAAAGCAGACAATGCAAAATATGGTGAGAGTTCAATAGTGAGAAAGAATACAGTTAGATGCATATTATGGCAGCTCTCTGCAGGCTGAGGCATGAGTACCTCAACTATGACCCTGGACTCAGCAACTTAGTGAGAGCCTGACTGAACTTAAAAATTAAATAAAATAAAGTAGACTTGGGGATGCAGCTCTGTACAAGAGCCCCTAGATCAATCCCTAAAATTCCTATAGAAAAGAAGCCACCTTACTAAGATCAGGGCCACCTTTTCAGGTCATATGACGTCAGGGTGGCTTCAGGAATCCTCTTCTAAGGACTGGAGGAATGCAGTCTTTGTCTGTCTATGTCTGTCTGTCTGTCTGTCTGTCTATTATCTATCTATCTATCTATCTAGCACTTATCATTATCATCTGACTGTTTGTCTGTCTGTGTCTCTGTCTGTCTGTCATTTAGAGAGCGAGAAAGTGAGAGAATTTCACTGAATATGGGTGACCTGTCACTAGATAGTCATACTAATGCTGGGAAATGGTAAAAATTACAAGGAAATTGAGAAAGCTGGATCTGTCACACCTTGCTGGTGACAATGTGGTGGCCTTTTCCAAAACAGTTTCTCAGCCTTTGCAAATGTTACCTACAGACTTATTGGAATACATAATGAGCCCATCTGAGGAGTCAGATCAAGTGCAGTGAAAGCTTGTGTCCTCACAAAATCTTTTGTAAAATATTCACAACAATGTTTCGTCCCAAAATGCATTTATGCTTTCCTGACTGCTAAGCAGTATTACTTCTGTCCTTGTTGAAAATGAATAAATTATTGACATGTGTAAACATACAGAAGAGTCAAGGGCATTGTACTACTTGAAAAGTGCCCATGTGCAAAGTTGAGATATGTTATGATCCCATTTCCATGGGTTTTCTGGAAGAGGCACAGTTACAGAGACAGGAGCAGATTCCTTGTGGCCTGGATTAGAGATTGGAAGTAGGGTCTAACCAGAAAACAGAAACAAAAATCTCTGGGGTTTGAAGAAATTGTTCTAAACTTAAATGTGTTGAATGTGACACAACTACACAATTTTCCTACAAATCAATGAGTGATATACTTTTTGGTGTGAACTTTTGTGTGTTAAGTGAACTCAGCAAAGTTGCAACAAGGGACAGTGTGACATAGAATTACTTCCCTGACGCAGGAACCCCTTCTTAGTCACCTTTGTACCCCTCAAAACACAGCCCTAGAGAGAAAGCGGAGGCTTCCAAGTGATCTCTATGTTTATGCTCAAATTATAGAATTGTGGTCTAGCCCATTACTATGTTTGAACTTGTTCCTTATAGCAGGCCCTGTCCTGGGCCCTGGAAACAGTGATGTTGACCAAGAGAGACACAGCTGTTATCTTTAAGGGATTACTACTTTGACGAAGAAGACTGAAAAACTTTTAATGTTCATTAAATTTTCATACATTAAGGAGAGAGGTTGGCTCTGAAGGATGCCCTCATTTTTTTTTCTTTTTCTCAGAGAGCTGATAAAGTCTGTTTTAAGTCAATTGCTAGGGGGACTGGCTGACCAGAGAAGGGAGTCCTGGGTAGAGCCCTGATCACAGAAAGAGAGGTGAATTTTAATTAATTAATTAATGATTTAATTTGGAATTTAGTGAAGTGTAAATTCTGCAAGCGCTTCCTTCCCTGGTTGAACATTTCCTCAGCATAGATAGGGGTAATTATGAGGGCAAAGCACACCTATGGCTGGAGGGTGAGGGCCGGGAGTATCCATGTAGAGAATGCGACAGGGGTGCTGGTGAGAATTGGGCACTTGCTCTTCCTTTCATGCCCGCTCCATCCCTGTGTAAATGAGAGAGTAGAAATCTGATTCTTATATCACTCTCAAAGACTAGGTGTGGTGGTGCATGCCTATAATCCCAGGACTTGGGAAGCTGAAAACAGGAGGATCACTACAGTTCTGAGCTGTGTGCTGAGATTCTGTAGGCCCTGCTCTAAATACATGTAAAGGAATGATCAGCTAAGTTACTCCCTATCCTTTAGCCAGAGAGGGCAAGGTGCCCCTGGCTCCCAGAGAAGAGAGCTGAAGCCAGGCTCTGACTGTGCTGGAGCTGTGCAGCAGAACGAGCATCACCAAGATCCAGCCAGGCCACGAGAGATCAGGGTGGCCTCTGGGACAGCGTGGATTCTCAGGCGGATGCAATCCAGGATATGGGTATGCATCCAGAACCGAGTTGAGCAAAGGTATGATTTCATGCATAATTTCACCCTGGCATGGGAACGGTGGTTGGTCGTGTGAGTTAGCCTTGTTGTTGAGCAGCAGGGGTGTGCCCCCCCAGAGAGGAATGTGCCCCAAAGTCATAAGGAAGGCAGCTTCATGTCTGAGCATCCTTTCCCAGGATGAGACTCTTGCTGCAGGCAGCCTGTGTGAAGGGCGGTGATCAAGTGTGCAGGACCGGCCGCCGGGAGGCAAAGCCTGATGGGTGAGCTCGTACCTCCGGCCCCACACACGCGCCTCAACTTCAGTCTGCAGCACCATGGAAAGGTGAAGACGCAACAGTCCTCCTTCCTTTACCTTTTCTGCCCACTGTCAGATGTGGCTGAGCACCTCTTTTATTCAGAGAAACTGCTAAGAAAGCAATGCCTCGAACTTGTGGGTGCTCTCAGTCTAGAGTAAGTTCACTAGCCACTGCATGTCTCACTTTCTAGTCTTCTGAAATTCTTGTGGCAATCTGTGCTGGAAGACGATGTACTTTTCTTTAATCTGAAAGAAATATAATCTGACTTTTATGCAACCGAGATTTTTGGCTTTCATTTATTGCCTAGTGGTTGAGCAAGGTTCCAGAGCCAAAGATGTTTTGCAAGATTTCTGTTGAAGAGATACAGTCTTGTGAATCAAACTTCTTAATGACTTTAGTAAGAATGATAGCTACCTACTCATTCATTTTAGCATTATGCTTAGTGGGCATGGGAGAGCCAAATGCCTCTGAATTTCCATGTTGAAAAATTTTTGGAAAAGACATTTGTTAATTTATTTTTTTAATTCAATTTTTTTTTATTTTGAAGAGTAAAAAGAGAAGCAAAAAAGAAAACAAAAACAAGAATAGAAACAAACACAGAAACAGGGTATCATACAACAATACATGTTACAGATTTTTAAAACATCTAAAATAGGGGATTAGCAATGGTTTACATCACCCATTTTTATTGGTAGACCTATTGCTCAGATTAACAGGTATAATTATTCAAATTTGGACACATAATTGAATATTAACTCTTGTTTCAAGAAATCTTAATTTGGCCATTTGAGAAATGCAAAATAAAACAACACTTCGATACCGTCTCACTTCAGAAAGAAGGGCTATCATGAAGAAATCAACGAATAACAAATGTTGCAGAGGCTGTGGGGAAAAAGAGCCCTTCTTCACTACTGGTGGGAATGTAGACTGGCACAACCACTATGGAAGTTGGTATGGAGACAACTCCATAAACTGGGACTAGAAGTCCTAGGACTGGTAATTCCTCTTCTGGGAATTTTCCCAAAAGATCTGGAGACATTGTATCATAGTGATATATGTGCACCTATGCTGATAGCAGCAAAATTTATCATAGCCAAATCTTGGAAACAGCCAAAATATCCAACACTTTAGGAATGGATGGAAAAGATGTGGTATTTTTAAATAATAGAGTACTACTGAGCTATAAAGAAAGACAAACTCAAAGTCTTTATAGGTAAGTAGATGCAACTAGGGGCTCTACTCATAAGTGAAATAAATCAGAACTGAATGTGTAAATAACATATACTGTCTCCTTAGTATAACAATTAGAAAGATAAATAAAACTTGAAAGTTATTATTATTATTATTTTTTTGTGTGTGGGACCAGGGTTTGAACTCACGACCTTGCACTTGCCCAGCAGGCACTTGTGCCTCGGATCTATCTCCCCAGCCCCTTGAAAGTTATAATACATGTAGTAAAATAGAAAGACTTAAGGCTTAAACAATGAAGATGAGAGAAAGGAGAAAACAGGAAAAAAAAAAAAAAGAGAGAAGGGAGGAGAATATGCAACTGTGCACAGGATACATGGTTTAATTGTACTATTAATTTCCATTGTTTTTTTTTTTAAATAAGAGTTAATGTTTAAAATTTTTACCCTGACTAACTCTGTGTGCTGATATCTGAGATCTGATCAACTACATGAAGGATAGCAAAATGCAATGCAAAACCCATGGATAAATGTCTCTCATCTTGATCTTCTAAATATGCACCATTTCTTTTGGGCTGGTGAGATGGCTCAGCCATCTAAAGTGCTTGCTTGGGCAAGCTTAGGCACCCACACGGAGTGAGGTTCGATCCCCAGCACTACATGCTGCACCAGCCCCACCCTTAGGGCAGGCTGAGCTAGCCATAATAATAAAAAATTAAAAAAACGTGCCTCTTCTAATATGTTATCAATTACTATATTCTCTTCAAAAGCAAAGACATTTTTTTAAATTAAAAATTTAGGGGCTGGGGAGATAGCTCAGTAGAATAAGTGCTTGCCTGGTAAGCGCAAGGGCCTGAGTTCAGTCCACGGTTCTTACTTAAGTAGCTGCTTTAAGACAAATTTTGTTTTCTTTCTAGAAATATAACCTGATTCCTGGTTGTGTCTTTTGTTTATACTTACTAAACACACAGGACTGCTTTCTAGATACCCACATTTACTGCATGGTTTTGGAGAATTTGGGCATTAGTGAATTGCTGTCTATATAGTAGTTCATAAACTACGTATGGAAGTCATTAAAGCAAGCGTTCACAAGACGCGGCCTGTGGTACAGTCAGTAGGAAACTGCGGGCCTGCACTGCACTTGGTGAGGAGATGCGCTCCTACGAGGAGCACGCATTTATTGAACACCAGCTTCCCTTCATATTCCCATCGTGCTGGGTATCTCTCACAGCTCCCCAATCGCTCCCCATCAGGGTGAAACCGCCGTCATTTCTGTCTTTTTGCCACCGACCCACTGCTCCGAAAGTGCATGCAGGGCCAGAGCGTGAGGCTGAGATGGAGCCAGGTGAGAGGGTGTCGCCATCAGCATTCTTCCTGAATGATGGATATTTGTCTGGACTGCTGTTCTGTTTCTTCATTGAGACAGAGTCTTACTACACTGCTCAGTTGCCTGGAATGAGCTTGAACTTGTGACCCAATCCTCAGTCTCCCGGAGTGCTGGGATTGCAGCTGGGTTCACCACCACCATGCCTGTTGCCTGCTGTGTTGTGATACTTGTTTGCAAGGTCAAATGTAGGAAGTCAATATTACATACCCAGTGCCAGTTCTTCGGTGGAATCAGACATGAGTTTGACTTTTAGGATTTCACAAGGTTTCCATGGAAGAATTATTATTATTAGTTCCATTCATTTGCTTCTCTCCTCCCTTATGCCAAGCACACTCCACTGAGAGTGAGTGGATACAGTGTGCCCACCTCTGTTTTCCTGCCAAGCCCAGAAGCTCAGAGAATGCCCAGGACTCAGCACCCACCATATGTTTCTTTAGCAAAACACAAGTAGATACTGTGCTTTAATTTATATTGAGTATCCTTGAATTTGATGATTTTCGTTTTAATTATCTTCAAACATTTCTGGATATGTGTTATTTAGGCTTATGCAAATTTGGGCAAATATAAATGAGATTTTAATCCATGTGACAGGTTGCTCAAATCTGGGCATATGGAAAGTTGGAAACAGATCTCAAACCAGGTAAGTAGAGGCTCTGTAGATTTTTTTCAACCAACTTTCAGTTTCCTTTAAATGGTTTAATAACTGGCTGACACCAATAAATGTGGTGGTTCTCAAAGCTTCTCATAGTATAAACGATCCCAAGATATTTAAGACCAAAATTTAATTTTATTTTGGTACAATTTTATCTTCTAAAATAAAATAAAATATATGTAGTTCTATACTTGACACTTCTGAAAAGTCCAAAGCTTTCCAAATTCCCTCAAACTCTCAGACATCCTCATTTTTTAAAAAAAATGTACCAGTTATCTAATTAAGTTATTAGTAAGAATTTAGAACACTAATTTATGAGGCTAAATTCCATTTGTCAGAGCAAAAAATGGGTTGCAGGTAGCCTCGGAGTTGAGGAACAGCTTTGAATTTTGCTAAAATCTATGTCCACTGCTTTTTGATCCACCTTGAGCTGCTCTGAAATCTGGCATCTCTCTTTCTTGATGTCAAAGATTTCACCATCCTGGTATCTGGGTTTCCTCAGTCTCTTCTTGAAGTAAGCATCAGTGAGGTATTTGGGGATTTTATCTTGCTGATATTAAAATTTGTAGAGGTGGCAATGACAGATTTCTGGTGTGCTATTCATGGAGGAATGGGATTCAGGCTAAGAGGCCCAGTCACAATTAGCAAGGCCCTGGACAACTATTTCAGGAAGACCACTCTCCTGCCTCTGTGATTCCTGCTGAGGATGATGGTGGACAAAAAGCCAAGAAGCCAGACACGAAAGGGGAGAAACCCAAAGCCAAGAAGGCTTCTGCCAGTGGTACTGGCATCCTCATGTTGATGGACAGAACTGATTGGATGGTCTGCCACCCATGCTGCCTCTGAGCCTTACCAGGTTCAGATTGGCCAGCTTTCCCTTGCTGACTTGATCGACTCGGTGAAAGAAGGGCTTCTTTTGGTGTTCAGAGGATCAACCTGCGATTGATTGGCTCCATTATTTGGAAGAGTTATGGTGAGGCAGAAACATACAGATACAGGGCAGGGGGGACAGAGAGAGAGAGAGAGACAGAGAGACAGAAGCAGAGAGATAAAAGAGAGAGACAGAGACAAATTGAAAGACAAAGAGGAAGAGAGATAGAAAGAGACACAGAGATGGAGATAGATGAGAGAGATAGAGATTGAGAGACACAGAGAGACAGAGTGAGACAGAGAGGCAGAAAGAGACAGAAAGACAGAAAGACAGAGATTGAGAGGCAGAAAGAGATAGAGAGACCCTGAAGATGGTCCTGTAGGCCAGTCCCACTTCCCAAGCCAGAACCTCGTGTTCCACTTTTTTCAAGGCGTCCCAGCTCCTATTTGTGCCCCCAACCCAGTGCCACCATATGGTTACCACTGATGAGGTCTCTGCCTTCATGACTCAGTCACCTCTAAGAAGCCCAGCCTCTGGACATGTGACCCTTTGGAGGAGTCTCAGAGCTTTGTCAAACTGAGCAAGGAAAAAGATTCTTCCTTTTTTTTTTTTTTTTTTTTTGTCTTTTTGAGACAGGATTTCACTATATATAGTTTAGGCTGGCCTCAAGCTCACTTTTGTAGCTTGGGCTGGTCTTGAACTCACGCCTATCCTCCTGCCACAACCTCCCAAGTGCTGGGATTACAGGCGTGTGCCACCATGCCTAGCTTAAAAGATTCTTCTTGACCAGAGAGCATTTGTGAAAAAATACATTTCAATAAAAATATTGTGGGTCAGCTACAGGCCAGGTGTATGCCAGGTGTGACACAGAATCATGAGTTCATATAAGAGATTTTGGACCTGCTGGGCTCCACGTGGACCACCTTCCCACTGGGTTCTTCTCTCAGCAAAGCCACCCTGGTATGCTGACTCAGCATCCCCTGCCATGAACTGTCTGAAGGGACTCAGGCTGATGCTCTGTGCCTTCAGCTCTGAGCAGCCAGGTGCCTGACATACTTGTTAGGATCTTCAGCAGGAAAATGGTTCATTTTGAACACAGTCAAGTTTGTTCTAGGACCACTGAGATAATAGGGCTTTTTTTCTCCCTCTTTTCCTAATTACCTCAGATGTTGAGCTGACAAGATGACACGACGATTTAAACATTTACCCACCTAATTATAGAGCTTTAGAAAGAAGAACCAGAAAAATCCACAATTATAGTCAGAGCCATCAGCCTTTACCTCCCAATAAATGACAGAACAGCTAATGAGAAAAAAAAATCAATAAGGGGAGGGAAATCTTAAACAATTCAAAAGCTATCAACAAATTTGATCAAATGGACATTTCTAGAACACTTCACAAAACACCGTCACAATCGGGCCTTATTGAACATGAAGTACTTACCAGTGCAGACGATGTTGTAAACTATTTAATCAGCCTCAATAAACTTGCAAGGCTTTCATTGATGTGAAGTATGTTTTATGACCCAGATGAAATTATATTATAAATCAGTCACAAACAGACATCTGAAAATAAGTCCCAAATATTAGGAAACTGAGCAATGAATTGCTAAGTAACCCACTCAGAAATAAATCAATGCAAAGGAAAATTATGAATTATATATATATGGAAAGAAAATGATCATACAGCCTATCAAAATTTGTGAACAGCATTGATTGTATTATATGTAGGAAGTTTCATGATATGTAATGAGCTCTTGGCAGAAAGAAACATCTAAAATCCATGACTTTTCGTCTATCTTTGACTTTTGTCTGAAAAATGTCTAAAAAATGAAAATATAACTACAAGGCAATAAAGATGATAACTAAAGTCACACGAAAATATCAATGAAATAAAACACAATTCTTAAAGATCAATAAATTGATAACTGCCTAAAATAATTAGTGAAAAAGAGAGGAGTTCCATCTGTCTTAAGTAAATTGTCAATATACCCAAGCCAAAAGAGAATACAACTGTATAATATGTAGATATTAAAAGAATAAAAAGGAAAATTTATACTTCTGCGAGAATAAACAGCCAAAATAAAGCAATTCCTTAAAATAAATAGACCACAAAACCTAGTCAAGAAGAAACAAAACACTGAAGAGAACAGTAACCACAGCAAAAATGGGATTTTCAGCTAAACTACTTTCCATAATGTGAACTCTAGGGCCAATTGGCTTTTCTGGGAGTTCTTAGAAGCATCTAAGGAAGGGATATTTTGGAGATTGCACAAGCTGTTGTAGAAAATTGAAATGGTAGGAATAATTCTCAACTTAATAGATGGTGTCACGTCCCTGATAGGAGAGCCAGAAAAGCAATTGTGAAAATAAACAATTGATGAATTGAACCATGTCCCTACGAGTGTTGGTCCAGTGAACATAGGTTTGTGTGTGTGTGTGTGTGTGTGTGTGTGTGTGTGTGCGTGTGTGTGTGTGTATGTGTGATTTTGTTGGTGCCTGTTTGCATACAGATTTATCTACACAGGGTGAGGGCCAGCAGGATATCTCAGTAGATTAAACAGCCCACTTAGGCAGACGCAGGGCCTGAGGGTTCCATTCCGACTGCTGTGCCAGCCCCTCCTGAGAGGGCAGTTGAGAATGGTTGTGGTGACATGCACCTGTAATCCCAGTGCTTGGGAGGCTGAAAACAGGAGGATCACTACAAGTCTCATCTTTGTAGCAAGACTCTGTAGACCCTATCCTAAATACATAAAAACAAATTAAACAATAATTTGTCCACAGAGCATATGCCTTAGAATTGACATCCATAGTGAAGCAGACAGGTAGAATTAAGGTTCTTAGTGCTCGCTCTTCTGCTTGTCTCGTTCTGCTATTAACACAGCACTCTCCGTGTCGCCAGAGGGACTTCTGGGACATTTCATCAGACGGGGCATACAGCTGATGAAAATGAATCTCAAGGGCATAAGTGAAGCAATGGTGGCACAGGTTCTCATCTTTTCTTGAAGGCCCGCTGTTGGGAGGGTCGTGCTTTGTATTACTTGAACTCATGTCTCTCTGTATCTTAGCATAAGCCCTGGGCAAACTTTACTTGTTCTAATGATTATATTTTCAAATGTGTCAATTTGGTTACTGTCTTAGTTACTCTTCTCTCGTTGCTGGGACAAATAATTAACACTCAAAGTGAAGGGAGGAAAGGTGTATCAGCTCACAGTTACTGGAGGTTTCAGTCCATATTCAGGTGGCCCAAGCCTGAGTGGAACAGGACAGAGAGCATCCAGTTCATGGTGATAAAACGGCAACAATCGCGACAGAGGCAACCGAGCAAACGGGAGCAGAGAGCAACAACTTCAGTCTGTCTCTCTGTCACATTCAGGCTCTCCACCTCAGCCCCTCCACCTTAGGCTACACTCATAATCCCAGAAGTACTTAAAACACAATCGCAGGGATCATGGATCAAGTCTCAAACTCTAGATCAGTACTAAATTGCATAATCCCAGTGACTCATGAGTCAAGTCTCAATCTATAGAAGTCTGCACCCACTTGCATGAGGCTTCAGGGGGACAACTAGACATAAACCATAACAGTTACTAAAGAAGATATTAAGAGAATTTCATGGTGAGGGTAAAATGATACTGCATCCGGAGCAGAACTTTTCTAGGTGTTGACTATAGCACATTTCTAGATATTAGCTATTTCTACAATGAAGCCCAGGTACCTCACTTCCGGGTAGTACTTTTCAGACCCAATTAGTAGCTGCTATAAAAATAGACCCAATGTTTTTCTGAACAGTTTTTGAATGTCTTGGTGTATAGCAAGGCTTGTTAACCTAACAGAAAACAAAGTGAAAGCCTTTGTTCAAAGTCAGAGAAAAAAAATACATTTTTACTTTGACTAAGAAAATGGATATACAGAAGAAAAAGACCTGATTAAATGAGCTTAATTTATCTCCAGGGCAACGCATCTGGCAATTAAGGAGAGTAAAGTTTTTTTAAAAAATCATCATAAACAGCACTGTCAGAGCTGTACTTGAAGAAGGTAAAGCACTTGGGTGGATGTGGTGAAAAATTTGCTCAGAAAAATGAGGCGCTCATGTCAGCTGAGAGGGTTTGTGCGGCATCTTTGCTCTGTGACAGAAAGGGCCATGGACTGAGTTTCTCTGGCTGGCTAAGTCCTGATAAGCTAGAGCCTGCTTCTTGCTAGGACTTCTGTGACACGAGACTGTGTTACTTCTTGAGGCTCCCAGCTGGACCAATCTGCCAGTGCATTTTCTTTGGATATCACAGCGCAATAATGTGCGCCTATTTTATAACTCTAGAGCCTCTGACTGCAGAAAGCTGTAGTCCCTCTTTGTAGACCTGGTTCCCTCACTTGGGATGATGCTGGTTGTACTTTTTCCTACCTGACCACTAACTTCTCTCTTTCTTCAAGGACTCTGCAGGAATAAAAGCCATGCAGTTTGAATCAAAGTGGAAGCCATCTACCATTCCCGATGTTTTGTTATTTCTTTTCTTTTTTTATTACTTTTAATAAGACATAACACTGTATAACAATGTGACAGTTTCAAAACACATTAACAGTACATTTCATTATCTGATAAAATGCATATTGTTGTCTTCCTATTAGTTATATAAAGCCCAGAGTGTAGATGTTGTAAAGTTTCAAATCATTATTGGTATAACCAAATTTCTTCTCATTGAACTAAGAGAAAGTAGCTGCATATATAATCCAATGTTTGCTAATCACAGTGAGTTATTGGTAAAACTGGCAATGTTAGAAGCTGTTGCTTTAAGCCTTTTACAGCTCATCATTCTAATCTAACTTTCCATTTTATGCCTTGTGGTTAAACTTTTCTGCTGGGTGGTTAAAGGCAAGTTTAAGCATGACCTGTATAGCCAAGCATGTAACGTTCGTATCTCTCAAGGTCAGTCAGATCCCTTCAGGATTTCCTTTGGAAGCATGCACACTGCTTTGCAGAACTGTTGTCAGTGTCACCCCTCTGGATGAGTCATGACCATGGCTTTTTTCATAGTCTTTTCTTCTTGGCACACAAAAAAATGTATCCATAAACAATTTCTGACACTGCTCAGGGAACAGAAGGTCGTGTCTAAGTTATGCATCTGAAAGTGCAGCAGGTCAGGTAGGAAAGACGAGGCAGCACGGACTGGAGAGGGGGCAGCCCTGTCATCTAAAGGGGGGAAGGGACAGGAGCATGCGCTGCAGATGCAGTCGGGTGTCCTCCCACAAGTTCTTGAATCTCAGTTTGTGAAACTTGAAAGTCCTTTATCATTTTTCAAAGCTTGGACTAGGAAGGTAGTATGATAAAATCTATCAAGCTGCCTGGGAATGTGACTCCAGTGTGTGTAGGGAGTGTAGGGTGGGGAGGAGCCAGGGAGAAAGTGTGCAAAGGGTTGTGGGTGAAGTGGAAGGGTTCACTCTGGTGACAAGAGTGTTCTCCCAGCCCCAGGGCCAGCATGACCATCTGGCGAGGAGTTAGAGCCCATGACCTGCATTTGCTTATATTTTCACATATGGACCACATGTGAAAATAATACAGACCTCCCTTTAGGTATAAAGTTCTTCCATTAGAGCACATTTTCAGCATTATGCAATCATTACAATTCAGTTTTAACACCATGGTTTATCTCAGGAAGATAGACACGCAGCCTGCTTGCTGTCAATATCCTAATGGGTTTAGTTTTCGAGCACTTTTGTACATTTTGTTTTTGAACATGGTTCACAGTGTGTGTGCCACAGTAAAGCATGTTTAGCAATGATGTATAAATGAGCAGTAGGAGAATTGTGACTCCCTCAGTTCCCCTGAAGATGATTTCTGGTGGCTTTGTAGTGTTAAGGCTTAAATGATGCTAGGTTCATAAGAGAGGGTAACATTAGGTAGGGAGCCAGAAGAACTTACCTGTGGACACAGTTGTGATACACATTTTATATCACACACAATATATATATATATATATATATATATATATATATATATATATATTTATGTAACTATATATGTATATGTATAACTATATATACATACACATATACACAATGCAGTTGTATATTCAATGCCCAAATCAATAGCTTTCTAAATGACAGATTTCAAACCTTTGGAATTTATAGAACATATCAAGCTTTTTTGTTTTAATATTTGACTTTTTATAACATAAGTAAGCAAAGAATACTGTTAGTGGGCATGCAGTAATTGCGCAAGACCTGTGCAGTCATAACTTAAACTTCACGTGCAACCTTAGATCCTGGAGGAAGTCTACTTCAAACTGGCTGCTGACAGAGGAAGTCTACGTAAGTTGGATCAATCCTGCAGCTGCTCAAACGGGATGACGAGTGCCTCCTCGTGGGTAGTTAATGGGCAGTCAACAAGGGGACAAACCAAAGGCTCCATTTGAGTTAGGTACTTGACCTTGTCTTTTTAAAATATTGAAGCTTCTATTACCTTACTATGTATTTTGATGTATTATACCACAACTTTCAGGATCAACTTTACAGAATATAAATTAAGTGCACATTCTGAGAGAACTTCAAAATATGAATAATTTCAGGATTCGAATGAAACTATCAAATCCACTACAACAAACGCTCACCATGTTGACAAGCTGAATCTGCCCCTTTTCCTCATTGTAAAAAAAAGCTATGTATCATAAAACTGCAATGTAAAAGTGAAAACTAACAGTGATTAATTCTTTAAACCTTTCTGGAAAAAATAAGGTGGATATGAACAAAGCAAGAGAAAGCTGCATCATTTCTAGAATGCCCATATATTTCATCACTTCTGACAACTGAAGATAATCTGCCACGATAGATATCCATTAAGTACCGAAATATTTCTTATCAAATCTGCCATGTTTATTTGCTCCTCTGTAATCTCATACTGATTTCTTCTTAAACATGAAAAAGCACAGCACTGTAAACACATAACTAACCAGGTCCTCACCATGCATTCATATTTATTAGTTTTAGTAGAATTATTCATTTTTTTCTATGATTCTTGTGCATGCTGGTGGAGCTGAAATAACAGTCTGGTTTTCACATGGCAGATGCTGTAGATAGTTAGTTTCCCCCAGTGACCCCTTGAAATGAAGCACATCACTTTCCTATACCTAACCATAAAAGTCCCCCAGTAAAACTTCGTAAGAAGTTTTCTCTGAATATTATGTAGCACTGGTTTTGATGTCATGAAATTCAGGCTTTCACAGAAAGCAAAATGGCCAAGCAATGGCCGTGACTCGTCCCGAAGGCTGATACTAAGAACAGTTCTACAAAGTACTGTCTATGGTCTCAAACTTAATCCTGAGGGGATTTGACCCTGGAAGATACCAAAAAAAAAAAAAAAAAAAAA